>CM054058.1:73735992-73856463 GCA_028641055.1 Alopecurus myosuroides
CCTCTGACTTAACTCACCCTGAATTTCCCTGACTTTGGGTCACCTACATGTGGGTCCCGCATCTCGTGGCCCTCACGTGTCAGTGACTCAAAGTCAGAGAAAGTTAGGGTGAGCTAAGTATCCGGCTCCACCGTCCACCAGGTTGTCCACGCGGCTGAGGGTGTGTTTGGTTGAGCTGTAGATTCCTGAAAATCAGCTGTGGAGAATCTGCTGTGGAAAATCAACTGTGAGCTGAGAACTGCAGGAAAGCTGAAAGTTGTTTGGTTAGAACAACTGTGAGCTGTGGATTTGATATGAAATGTCTGTAATGCCCATATGAGTCCGAGGGACTATATATATGCTAATTGATCAAATTTTTACACCGATAAACATTCAAATGTAATCATTTTAAAAGAAAATTTTCATTTGTTATTATTTTATACATATAGATACTCGAAATAGAAGACGACGTATCTCAAAAACATACGTATTACACAGAAGACATGGTTCAGAACAGAATGTTCACCGTCGACATACTAGGCTACGTGGCTCTCGCAATAAAAAAGAACATACGGGACTGCCATGGGAGTGAAGAGGAAGAAGAGGGAAGGAGAGGAAGGGAGAGAGGGGAGGCCATACCTGCGAGGACGCGGTCGAAGTCCGGCCAGGCGGCGGTCGGCGTCCTTCCTCAAGCGGCCGTCGTCGTCCTTCCTTCGGCGACTATGGAGGTCGGGGCGGAGATTGGTCCGGGTGGGCAACCTTGAGGCGAAACGGAGGGGAGATAGAGAGGGAAAACAGAGCGCACGGACGAGGAGGTTCGATTCCTGGGCGGGGCTCTGTCGGAGGACGCCGGCGGGGCTGCCGGAATCGGCCGCCGGCGAGGAAACCCTAGCTGGTCGTGGTGCTCTGTTCTGTCGTGGGGAATAACGGGGACTGGTACGAGCGCTCGGGAGAAGAAAAAGAAACGAACCGTCCAGTTTTTCACTTATGGATGGCAGCGTGGGTAAATATCACACTTTTGGTTGGACGTAACGCAGTAGAATCTGGGGTCTGGGCAGCTTCCACTTTGCACTAGGAAAATCTCCAGCGTTACGTGAATCTGGTTTGGACAGCTACCCCTTTGGTTTAGATTTCAGCTGCCGCGCAGTGAATCTGGTTGTAAAATCTCAACCAAACACACCCTGAGAGTGCCCTCCATCCTGCTGCAGCTAGAGCTAGACTCCCATGACGTAGTTGTTCCAGTCCACTACGTTGGTCTCCCCCAAATCATTTTTTTTAGATCCCGTTTAGTTGGTGGTGTAGACCACATGATGTAGATATTTGTGATTTTGGATGGACATGAGATTTTCAGGATGTATTTGATGCTCATGATACATGCTCCCATCTGTATTGTTTCTTTTTATCTTTCTTTTTTTGTGCACAAATGTTCTTAAGCTAGGAAAGAAAAGACTTACAATTTCTTCCGTGTTACATGGATTCAGAGGTTAACAACGATTTGTTTTTATTCATGTTTGTAAAGTAGCGCATAGATATGACTAAAAATATTACTATATTATCTAGAAGTAAACTGTGCGCCACTTTTGTTTTTTGTTTCCTTCCTCAGTTCCTCTTGGCATGCATATGGGAGCCCACCTTATCAATACAAATTTAAAACTGGAGCACTTGGCGTACTTGCTAGAAACTCTTTATATAGAGCTCGTGCAAGCCAAGTCTTACCATTAGCCGGCCGTCAGGTGGCAGTTTGCGAAGGATATCATCCAACGGCTCTAACCATAGGGGTAGCTACACCCCCACGACGGAAAATCCGCCCTCATATATATATATATATATATATATATATATATATATATATATATATATATATATATATATATATATATATATATATAAAGATTTATTCTTGATAATAGTGGCTTGTAACTACTTGTCTAGATAAATTGGACTCCTGCCTTGGTACATGCGCGCCATTGTGGTGTAAGTGGGAACATTTATCACGGCATAGTACACACATGCATACGCTATATATAAGCATGATGAAAAACCTAGATATAATATCTCGTCACGATAACTGATCACAAACGTGGTGTGTGTCATGTAATGGTGCAACTAGGTTGCATATATAAACGGTATCAGTAACCATCAATCTCAACCTTGTATACACCTGGAAAAATACTAGTAGCCCGATAAACACCTATGATTTCGACCAATGCCTACAAGTTCGAATGTAGTGTGATTTTCTGAAAGAAGTTTCATTGTTGTTTTTTTACTGTTGGAAGGAATGAATTGGCATAGAGTTCTGGGAACATATTTTGATATAGTTACTTACATATTTAGTAGTATTTGAAACTGTGAAAGAACTAAAACATAAAATGTGAACTACATCACAATACCCTCACTTTATGCATCTTGGAATGCAATCTTTTGACCTAAGAATAAACTTCCTCTCTCGCATTCTTGACTATTGATCTGTTGGCTAGAGTGATCTCACATGTAAATGCAAAGTGTTATTTGTTTCTTTGTGTTTCCAAGAGTATGAAATAGTTAGGAATTGCTAAAGTGGCTCCCACTAAATAAGGTAATATGTATATGTTGTTCACTCTACAAAAATTACAAAAGACAATATATGCAAAAGTTCAGCAGAGCCGCATAACTTTTTCTCTGGGTAATTGTTGATGTATTCTTCATGCATCTCGTTTCAAATAGCATTGCACAATGTAAATTATTTTAGAGTTTTCACTATCCCCCTCTGTTATTTTAGAATAAGGTTGTGGTTTCAACTACCTTGAAGATAGTTACGATAAGAATAACATTAGCATATCTTTCGAATATGCAAATCTAGAGCAAGAGGCGGTGCACCGTTTTTTGAATGGTCATGTTTAAACTGGGAGGGCTGTGGGCGCATTAGCTTTTTATTAACCTGGAAGTAGGATCATATCATCTAGCTCAGAAGAAAATAAAAATAAAAATCAAGACTCAACCACGTGCTTCGTTTGAATGGATTATGTCTCTAGTGGAAACACAAGTTTCATTTCTTCGATGATATGAGCGAGTGAAATGAACTACTTAGCGTTTCACTTGTATGAAGAAAAGGACTCTAGATCTAATCTCGGCCTCATGCATATATATCTTAATATTCCCACCATGTGATGTATTTTAGAATAGACCGCTATACAAGGTATCCAATATTATAATGAAGTAATTGGGAATAGTTTTGTGTGTGCTCCCCGATCCTATGAGTATCCTCACTTGTGTGCTCATTTTTTTCATTAGAACGCACATTTGTTCATATTACTTTATTTTATTACTGGTTTATATGAAAGAATTTGGATTTCTCCCCAAACCCACTCACCTCACCATGTCATTACATGATCATTTTGTAGTTTTGAGCAGCTTCGCTTTTCTCATTCTAGGATTTTGGGTCACATGACCAATGAAAGGAGCGGTGATGTTAAGGATAGGAACACATGATGCTCTTTCCGATGCCTCCTATCCCAAAGATCTTGCACATATGAAACTACACCTAATTTTCATTGTTCTCTTTTGATTCCTAAATTAGTGTTGGGAAGGAGAGATAGTATAAATATAGGTTTAAGGTAGTACCTAGACTATAGAGACAATATTTCTTGACGAAAAACAGCTAGAGGCTGATTTCATTGATAAAGAAGGGAGGTGCTACAGGAAACCCGCGGGCTTCCAAGGCCAGAAAAATAAACTAAAAAGCTAAAAAATCAATTGATTGCCTCCTTCTTAAAGGATGCCATGCTTTTAAGATTGGTAGGCCCATGAGCTACCCGTGAAACCTAAGTTGAGATCATCAACATACATCTACCTTAAGTAGATGTGTTCCATTTAATATTTCCATCACCTAGTGGATGTGGATAACAAAGAACTCCCGAGTGGCATGTGTGAGGCAAGAGAAATTGGGTACAATGTCTGGCGACTAAGCTCTCCCGCGACGGAGTTTTGAGCCATTTATTGCTGAAATTTTTCATCCTGTTAATATATTTTCCCTAATATTTATTCCTTGGTGGCAATCCGATAGAAAGGATGATGATCACTCGAGTACACTACCATGAGTGGATAAAGTGGAAGTGACTGGAGAGAAGAAAGATTGGGTGCCGATTCAGATTTTTAGTTTCACTCTCTCTATCTTACTACGTTTCCACTCTGATATCATTCACGACAGAAAAACACATACTCCTTGAGTCCTTGAAAGACTGTACTTCCAACTTTCTTGGAGTGTCGAACAATTTCAAAGTTTGACCGTGTGTGCACAAAAATATATTAAGTTCTATGGAACCAACTAGACATATACTGAAAATATATTTTGCCAAGAATCGAATGCTACCAATTAGCTGACATAAATTTTGGAAGTACACTCTTCCAAGGACGGAGGGAGTTGACTGGCCCTTATAGGTGCTTCATCCACCCCGAATTTCCTTCCAACTGCACGACCAGAGAATGCGAACCTTCTTGTGACGATGATAAACACACATGATTCGTCCGTAGGGCATATATACCTAGCTCACAGTTTAGTTAATTAGAATAAGATTGCTAGCACTAGTGGAAACAACCCCTCTCGTCTAGGGGGCCAGTGGGCAGCTGTCCCGGTTGCAACCAAATCCGGGACAAATGCTATGCATTGGACCCGGTTTGTGTGCCCGGGATAACAGAAATCGCCTGGGGGCATTGGTCCCGGTTCGTGGGGGAGATATCGGTCCCGGCTCGTGGGGGAGATATCGGTCCCGGCTCGTGCCACAGACCGGGACCAATGCCTAGCGACAGGCCACGTGGCACGCGCATGAGAATTTGTCCCGGTTCAGGCCGCGAACCGGGACTAATGTCCCCCTTCCCCTATATATACTGCCCCGGCCCCCCCCCCTCCATATTTTTTTTTGCTTGGAGGTGTGAGAGAGGTGGGTGTTATTGTGTTTTATTTTACTATGCACGCGAGGTGTTTGACGAAATTCCCGAGCCACACATAAGCTCACTAAAAATGGTATCTTCGACCGAGGTTAACAAACTTATCTTTTTCATCTGTAACTGATACATAAAAAATTAGTATTTGTCGATGTACTGTGGTCATTTCTGTATTAATATGTTACCGTAATGTATTTTGATAAACTTAATTATACGATGCAGATGGATGCACGGCAGCGATGGATGTACGGTGACCGACGCACTTCCGAGTATATGGCAGGCCTGAATGCATTTCTTGCTGTAGCTCAGGCGAACAAAGATAATGGCTTCATGTGTTGCCCATGTGTTGATTGTCGGAACGTCAGAGAGCACTCTTCCGAAAGAATCCTTCACGGCCATCTACTTCGGAGAGGTTTCATGCCCAGCTATAATTGCTGGACCAAGCATGGAGAAAGAGGGGTTGTGATGGAAGACGATGAAGAAGAAGAAGAATATCCTTTATTCCCTGAATACGACGATACTGCAATGGAAGAGAATGCAGAAGAAGGAGGTGATCAAGAACAGGCATCAGAAGAGCCCGATGATTATCTTGGCCGAGTTATTGCTGATGCAAGGGAAGACTGTGAAAATAAATTCGAGAGGTTGAAGCTGGACAACATGTTACAGGATCACAAAAAATTGATGTACCCAAATTGCGAAGATGGTAGCACAAAGCTCGGTACCACACTGGAGTTGCTGAAATGGAAGACACAGAACGGTGTGACTGACAAGGCATTTGAGAGTTTACTTCAACTAATGAAGCCAAAACTTCCAAAGGATAACGAATTGCCTGAGAGTACGTACGAAGCAAAGAAAGCTCTCTGCCCTCTAGGATTAGATGTGCAGAAGATACATGCATGCATTAATGACTGCATCCTCTACCGCGATGAGAAGTACGAGAATTTGGATGAATGTCCGGTATGCACTGATCTGCGGTATAAGATTAGAGTAGATGACCCTGGTGATGTTGACGGCGAGCCCCCCCCCCCCCCCCCCCCCCCCCGTAAGAGGGTTCCTGCTAAGGTGATGTGGTATGCTCCTATAATACCACGGCTGAAACGTCTGTTTAGAAACAAAGAGCCTGCTAGGTTGTTGCGATGGCACAAAGAAGACCGTAAGAAAGACGGAAAGTTGAGGCACCCCGCCGATGGATCGCAGTGGAGAAAGATCGAGAGAGACTTCCCAGACTTTGCAGGAGAGGCGAGAAACTTATGGTTTGGTCTAAGTACAGATGGCTTTAATCCTTTTGGGGAGCAGAGCTACAGTCATAGCACTTGGCATGTAACTCTATGTATGTACAACCTTCCTCCTTGGTTGTGCATGAAGCGCAAGTACATTATGATGCCAGTTCTCATCCAAGGCCCGAGGCAACCTGGCAACGACATTGATGTGTATCTAAGGCCATTAGTGGAAGAACTCTTACAATTGTGGAGCAAACCAGGAGTACGTGTGTGGGATGAGAACGAACAAAAGCCATTTGACCTACGGGCGTTGCTTTTCGTAACCATCAATGATTGTCCTGCTCTTAGTAACATTTCCGGACATACAAACAAGGGATACAATGCATGCACACACTGTTTAGATAAGACTGACAGTGTTTTTTTGGATAAATGTAAAAAGGTTGTATACCTGGGGCATCATAGATTTCTTCCGATCAAGCATCCCGTAAGAAAGAAAGGAGGGAAGCATTTCAGAGGTGAGGCAGATAACCGGAAGAAGCCTGAGCTCCGTAGTGGTAATAATATATTCGATATGGTCACCATCTTCGACTATTGGGAGTTTTCAAGGGTACGAGATAAATGGGAATACATTTTACACGAGCTCCCAAGATAAGAAGAGCACCAACCAAAACAGTGGTGTCCGCTTTGGTACAACAAACGAGAATGGAAAAAATGACACATACTATGGTTACATAGAGGAGATATGGGAACTTGACTATGGACCTTCTTTTAAGGTCCCTTTGTTCAAGTGCAAATGGGTCAACCTAAATGGAGAAGGGGTAAAGGTTGACCCGCTTTATGGAATGACAACAGTGGATCTCAACAATATTGGTTACAATGACGAACCATTCGTCCTAGCCAATGATATCTCTCAGGTCTTCTATGTGAAGGACATGTCCTCCAGACCGAAAAAAGAAAAAATAAGCAAACAAATTCATCATACGATGAGCCGAAGCGTCACATAGTTCTCTCAGGGAAAAGAAACATCGTGGGAATCGAGGACACAACGGACATGTCAGAAGATTATAATAAGTTTGTTGAAATTCCACCCTTCACAGTGAAAGCTGACCCCACCATCCCGTTAAATAATGAAGATACTCCATGGTTACGGTCGAAGCGATCATAAGCAAGGGAGAATTCAGAAGACTAGATAGGGATGTTGGTGATGCTACAGTGAAAGCTGACCCCACCACCCACTTTGATGTTTCTCTCTCCTCCGTCTGTTGGTGATGTGTAATATTAAGCGTGGAATACATGACCATATAGTTCTGTTTGACCAGTAATTTGTATTGACCGGTAAAAAGCTGACAACTATGACCAGCCTGATTTCATTATTATCCCAACCAGCGGCACACCCACCCAGTTTGCTGTTTCTCTCTCCTCCGTCTGTTGGTGATGTGTAATAATAAGCGTGGAATACATGATCATATAGTTCTGTTTGACTAGTAATTTGTATTGACCGGTAAAAAGCTAACAACTATGACCCATATCCGAGTATAAGATAACTGTAGGCAGATATTGCAGGCACACTTCGAAGTGATATTACGGATACCATCCTGACATATATCCTTAAAACATAAATAGATCTCCGGTACTTCTTTAACAGATATGATAAATTTTTGGAGGAGAAACGTTTAGCTGAACAACAAGCTGACTACCTTGGAGTTCAAATGACGCAAAGGGTTGCACCTCTGCGGTTACTTTGGAAAGCTGCTAATGCATACACTCCTGCACTATTTGAGATTTTTAGATTAGAATTTGAACTAATCTTGGACTGTGTGGTCTATAACTATGGCGAAATTAGACCCATATCCGAGTATGAGATAGCTGTCAAAAACAGGCGTCGGGGTCATTTTGTTAGATTCGACTCATAAGAATACATTTCTAGCTGCAAGAAGTTTGAAAATGTAGGTCTTCCGTGTTGCCAGGTACTGAAGGTTCTTGAGATCAGAAATATCAAAGAAATTCCACCACACTATGTTTTGAAAAGATCGCGAAATGATGCTCGGAGTGAACCTTCGAAGGAGAACTATGGTTTTTCTGTTGTAGACAAAGATCCCAAATTCTCCATGTTAAAAAGGTACAACTCGCTTTGTCGAACTTTATATAAAGTTGCAACAAAGGCTGGAGAAAATGTTGAAGCTCATGCATTCATGGAGAGCCAATATGATCAGCTCCTAGAGCAAGTGTTGAGCTTACTTTGCAAGCAATTGCATGGATTTGGTGGATCTATATTCGGCGGCGAAACGGATCCTCCTAGTAGCATTGCCGAAATTGATTGGCCTTGCCTTAAATAATTCGGCTTAGTGGGTTCATTTATCCATGCATCCGTCGCGGCGATCGCAGTGATTATGAGGAGAAACGCCTTCGATCGGGTCATCATCATTTGGCAACGCAGAATGCCTTGTATGCTCTGGACTCACTCGGAAGATCACAAGAGAAAACAAAAATTATAAGATATTTATATTCAAATTATATGCAAATAGTAAAATAATTAATAGTTTCAATAGTTAGAATAATTATTTAGTTAAACAAAAAATGGATTTGAATTAGTTATGCAAATTCTAGCACTTTTCATGTTGAAATTTTGTCAAATTCGAAAGTATATAGAAGTTATTAATGTGCAAACTTAAACAATTTTCAAATTTGGGCGCGCAGGTGCCACCAAATTTCGAAATAAGTTTTGGTCCCAGCCCGTGCTACCAACCAGGACCAAAGGGGGTACCTCTAGTCCCGGTTGGTGGCACGGGACGGGACTAGAGGCCAAGTTGTATAAATATCTCGGCCCTCTCTCCAGGCCGAGCCACCACCCAGGACAGAGGACTAGCCTTGGCGAAAGCCCTGCCGGCGGCGGGAATGGATAGGAAGATCCCGCCGGTGCTGGTTCCGCCGGCGGGGTTGAACTAGGGGACGCGTTTTTCGGCGAAAAATATATATATTAAAAAGGCCCGGGGGCCGTGCTTACATCGGGGGCGCGGCGAGGCCACAGACGGCCGGCCGTGTTTCATCAGTGGTGGCGGCGCGACCACAGGCGGCCGGCCGTTTCTTGGGGGGGGGGCACCGGCGCCGGCCTAGTCCTCATCGGAGGAGATGCAGTGGTAGGCAGGCGCCTGCCACAGGTGGGCAGGCAGCTGGGGTGGGCCCGCCGGTGGCTGCGGAGGCATCGGGGGCGCGTGCGGCGGCGGCGGAAGCTCCTCCGGCTCCGGCGCCCATTCGCCGCCGGTCCATGCCCAGACCATCCCGTACTCCAGGACGGGGGGCAGCGGCTGTGGCGGCGGCTGGTCCTCCGACGCCTCTATCTCGGCGTTCATGGCCTGCCACCACGGCGCAGGCGCTGGAGGGGGCGGTATCGCGTCGTCGTCAGCGGCGGCGCTGGCCAGGACTTGCTCCCACCGCTTGATCTCGTCCTCGACGAGAGAGCGGTGGGAGGCCTCGTAGGCGGCCTCCAAGCCGGCCTGGAGCTCGGGGTCCTGCTCGTCCTCGATGATGTCCTCCTCGAGCCACAGCTCCGGCTCCCTGCCGGGCGGTGGCGCGGGGTAGTCGTCGGCGCTCTCCTCCGGGGCCGTGGGGATGTAAGAACGGCGGCGCTGGTCGTGCTCCTGCTGGAACCAGACGGCCCAGTAGGGGGAGCTGCGCGCGTACGCGCGGTCCCTGAGGAGGTGGGCCGGCAGGAGCGCGCGCCGGCGGTCAATCTCCTCGCGCGCGGCTTCGTTTGTCGGGGCCGGCGGCACGGGGATGCGCTGCGGGTTCAGGTGCCAGCCGTCCGGCCAGAAGACCGACGTGGCGTGCTCGCAGTGCCACTCGGCCTCCTACTTCCGCACATAGCGGCGGAACCGCTTGCCTGGCGCGGCGCGAGGCGGCGGGCGCGCTGCCAGAGGTGGAGCGGGGACGCGCGGCTGCCCCCCAATCCGGACGCCTCCCAGACCGAATCCGAAGGCCTCCTGCGGCGCGCGGGGGACGCCGACGCCTCTCTGGCCGGTGCCGCTCGAGGACCCGGCCTCGTGCTCGTTCTTCGGGCGTTTGAACCAGCGGCGAGGCGACATGGCGGCTAGGGTTGGGTGAGCTGGGGCACGGCCTGGGTGAGTGGGGTGTACGGGCGGCGGGGGGCCTTTAAAAAGGACCCGGGCGGGGCTGGCATGCCAACCGGGCCAGGTTGCAAGCGGCCATGAATGCGCGGGAAAGCCGAGGCGTGCCGTTCGTGGCCACGCCCGCGGGGAAGTGGAGGCGCGGGAAGACGAGGCGGCCAGTGGGCCCTTTGACCGCGTGCGGCTGTGGTCTTTTAAGGACCGGGCGAGCCAGCCACTAGGTCGCCGGCCAGTGGCCCCTTTGACCCCCCGCGTGGCCAGTGGCCCCTTTGCCCGAATGTAGCCAGTGGGCTTAATAAAAGACGAGGGCCAGTCGGCCCTTTGACCAAAATGTGGCCGCTGGGCTTAATTAAATACGTGGGCCAGTGGACGCGGTTGGGGAAGGGGAGGCCGGTTGGGGATTGCGAGACAGGAGCGAAAAAATTGAAAAAAAAAACGAAAAAAAACCCTGCCGCGGCAGAGAAAGTGGACACAATACAATATTTTCAGAGGAGGTATTCATCCCGGTTCCTAACACGAACCGGAACGAACTCCCTGGCTAGGTTCGCCACGTGGGCCATCCCTAACCATCCCGGGTCCTGGCACAACCGGGACCAATGGGGGAGGACCATTTGTCCCGGCTGGCCCATCCGGTTGCACAACCGGGACAACTGGGCCTTACCAACCGGGACTAATGCCCCTGTTTCCACTAGTGTAGAGTTAATCTTATAAACTATTGCAACATATGAAGGATGACACACCGCATGTTAAATAACGTGTTTGCACACATGCATGTCACCCGGTAATGTACAAATGGAGTGAACATGGTTGGTCAGTTAGCTCTCTCCTCCGACTAATTAGAGTTTTTCTTTGTGGCAAAAAAAGGTGATCTCTCCATCGAATTTGAAAAATCGCATCAGTCACCACAAACTTTCCAGCAGTACAGTTGTGTAAGGTTTACATAATGTAAATGTCAGACTTTGAATCTGATTGAAATGTTTGGAAAATTCCTTCAAATATTCAAAAACAAATCTCAAATTTGAAGTATTTTCGAAAAATCTTCAAAATTTTGAAATTATTGCAAAATTCCCTAATCTAGGACAGGGACGAAAAAATTCAGAAAACAAAATGTTAAACCATGGGCATATAACCGGATTAACACAGACTTGCATTGATGGAGATCAAAGACAACCCAATGAAGCCCACCAATTTTTTTTAGTGAATACTTGGCAGGAGCTCTGCCTATTCATATATAGAAGAAGAGAGAACGAAGGTCATTACCACCCACGCGACAGGTGATCCACATGCGGAATACTCCCCAAGATGTACACCACTCGGAGAGCCCGAAGGGTCCAACACACCTAACGCCTGACGAAGTTCCTCAAAAGCGAGGAAGGCCACCTCTAGATAGGTTTGGCGTTTGTCGTCGAAGATGCGCCTATTTCTCTCCTTCCAAACATTTCACATGATGTAGATGATTCTCACACTACAAACACGAGCCCTCGCAGAGGTGGTACTCGAAATGATCTTGCACCACGCCGAGTCAACGGAGTCACGAGTCCTAGAGAAAGGCCCGAGCTTGTCCCTAGGCCACGCGTCGATGGTGTTCCAAACCTCCACCGTGAACGGGCACTCCATACACAAGGGAGTGACAGTCTCCGGCTGGTTGAGACAAAGCTGGCAGGTGGGATCATGCGGCCAACCCTTGGTAGCAAGCAGGTCGGCCGTGAGGATACGCTTGTGGAGGACAAGTCAGGCGAAGAAGTTGACCTTGGGCTCCGCAAAAGCCCTCCAGACTTTAGAGGGCTCAAACTTAGGGAAGGAGCCTTGGAACTGAATCTCATAGGCCGAGGCCGTGGAGTAGCAACCATCCTTGTCCAGAGCCACCTGATGCTAACGGCCTAATCCTCCAGAAGGTGTGTATCCTGAATGATGGTGGCGATGTCCAAAACCTTCACAAACTGTGTGAGGTTGGAAAGGCGTGCAATCGACCGGATCCAGGTGTCATTACAGAGCTTAGCACTAACAGTTCTATTCTTCCTAGTGGCGATCTTATAGAGGTTAGGGGCCCTAATAGAGGTAGGTCCACCCGACGACTAGGAATCATGCCAAAAGAGGACGGTTTGACCGTTGATCTTTGTGGCTGCCCGGAAAAGGTTCATGTCTGTGGCGTCATAAGGAAGAGGGGAGCCCACCCAAGGCCGAACCGGATCGGTCCACTGTAGCCAGGGCCAACGAAGCAGCATAGCCCTGCTGAATCTTTCTAGGTCCACATTCCCCAGCCCGCCTAGAGATTTTGTCCTACACACTATTTTCCAGTTCACAAGAGAGTGTCCACCGCTGACAGCCTCTTGATCATCGCCATGCCAAATAAACTGGCAAGAGGTGCGGTCGAACAACTGTTGTGCCCATTTCGGCACAGGCAACACCATGAGATGGAATGTAATGATGGAAGTGAGGACCGACTTGGCCAAAGTCAACCTTGCAGCGCGAGTCCTGTTTTTTCCCATTCAACCAGGTAGGCGGGCACGGGTCTTCTTTATGAGATACTGGAGATGAACCCGATGTAGGCGTTTGTACTGAAGGGGAAATCCCAGGTAGCGACTTGGGAACTCCATGATCTTGGCCGGGAAGGACGCCACGATGGTGTGCAGATCAATGTTGTTTCAGCGGATAGGGAAAACTTTCGACTTGGTCTTGTTGGTTATAAGACCACTAGCATTGCCAAAAACCCCAAGGATGTCAGAGATGGTGCGAAACTCCTCAAAGGATGGGTTGGCTAAGATGCCAGCGTGATTGGCATATAGGGACACCCTGAATCTGGCCGCACGCGCAGGAATAGGCTGGAGGATGCCTTGGGGTGCTGCAAGCTCGATGATGCGTTCTAGAGGGTCGATGGCAAGGATGAAGAGCAAAGGAGGCAGCTGGTCGCACTGCCGCAGTGTGGCGGAAAGGCCGCCCAGGTGTACCATTTAAAAGGACTCTGGATGGCCCACCAAATTCTCTTGGACATTCTCATGTAGGCGTGTGTATGTAAATTCGAGCAGGCGCCCGAATTTCTTTGAAAATCTCTCGGGTAAAATCGAACGTGAGAGCAACTCCAACGCGCCGATCCATTTGGTCCGTTCGCGTCCGAATACACCCGCGCGGGGAAAAAACACGGCCCAACGCGCGCGATCCAATTAAGGAATCCGGACAGATGGTCGGTTTCCCGTCTGTTTCGCACCATTCCTGGCCCATATTTGGGACGGAAATGCGCCGACGAGGATGCGACGTGGACAAGCACGGAGAGGCCTCGTGTCCCGTCCCTGGCCCACGTTTCATCCTCTCCCAACGACCAATTACCACATTTATTGCGGGCAGTGGGTCTCTTTATATGGCCGCCGGCTGGCCAAACCCTAGCTCCATCCAAACCCTAGCCCCGACCTCCACCTTTCAGCCACGGCCTCCAGCCCAAACCGCAGATTCATTCGCCGGAATGGATCCCCCACAACACCTCGTCGACCAGATCAAGGGCGCGGTATCGGGGCAGCTTCTCTCGGCGCATGGTGACGAGCCCGAAGTGGGCCAGATTCATTTCGCAGCCGGAGCGCCCCGTGATGTGGGAGCGCCTACGCCGGGGTCGCGGCGGGTTCAAGGCAGGCCAGCCATGACGAGCATGCTTTGCGACACAAGCGCATGCGCGACGGCAACGGTGCCGGTCCGAGCGGCGGAAACTAAGGTGTCGTAGCTCCGCACGCGGCGCAACCCATACGCGGCGAATTTTCCTAATATACCGGCGTATGCTAAATGCTTCGTAGCAAAAATTGGGCCAAGAAGAAGGATCCAGCAAGTCCTTCTCTACACTCGGCCATGTTGATGGAAGAGCCGGCAAGCCCGCTGAGGAACTGACATGTGAGCACATACAAGTTCCTCAAGGTCGCAACTCCTCCATTTTTGGCCGGAGCCCGTCCAACCACCTCCCTGGTAGCACTAGGATTCAAATTGTACTATGTAGTTTTCATAATCGTTAAAAATTGTAGTGAAAATATGTTTCAAAAATTGAAAATGGGGAACGGCCGAACCAAATGCGTCGGCACGTTCGGTTCAGTACCAAAAAATGGCCGGACAGGAAACCACGCCTGGACCTTAAATGAGTCGGCGCGTTGGAGTTTGCTGTGATTTCGTGATTAGCTTGACACTACATCTAAAATCCAAGTTAATTGTAGTGGTGGTGAGCAGCTGCAGAATCAGTGCAAATGGACGATACACGTGAAGATCTAGCTAGCTAGCTATAGGTTGGTAGCAAGGCACATGCATGGCAAGACCCACGGATCCCATCTTGATCACGACCGAACCTGGCGTGGCGGGTGTCTTTTTCCCATCATTAGATTCCAAATGCAAGCGCGGCCATCGTTGCCAACTAACACGTGAACTTACTGGCCGTCAGCGTAGTAAATCAGTAGAAAGGATGCACAAAGCAGAGCAGTAATAATAATTTAGTGACGCGTGACCAGCTCAACAGCATATACTATACAATGCTGATTATGAAGAGATTCGTCAGTTGTTTTCTTCAGACAACGGTCAATGCTGTTTTAGATCGATGCATTTTTTTTTCTCTTCAGAGGACACTTGAGGTTCTGTTGTCATGGCTTAAACTATGAGAGCCTGGGCTGCAGTGCCTTGAAAGTGAATCCATTTGCAAAGTTGAAAGGCCAGAGGCTTTACCCCGACAATAATGAGTCGATAATGAAGCTAATAAGCTGTGCTTGCTGCACATTCCAAAGGACCAAGAAAGTGAGAATAGAAAATTCTGATGTGGAGTTGCAGTTGGATGTAGTGCAGCTTTCTGGTGAATTATGCCGTTCTCCTTTGGATTCCTTTTCACAGCTTCTTTATGTTCAAAAAGGCACCTCCGTGGAGAGGAAAACGCTATGCCTTTTCAGGTTGTGGGTCTATGAGAAGAGACTGAAAGCCTGAAAGCAACCTAGTATCATGTAGTCCTACTACCAATAATGTTGTGAGATGGAGTGGCCTGCCAATGATGCAATCAGAGGTAGGAAAACAATAGGGGCAGTGAAAGGTTATCACGGACAGGATGATGAGTTGATTGCTCTGCAACTGCAAGGACTGTACTCGATCGTGGTCTTGTTTGTAGCTGCTAAATCAGCATGAAAGTATTCTGGAGTAGGAAACAATCATACACTTCCTTCTTTCTTTTGATATGAATTCTAGGACATCCCAACTAGATCAGTGCAATCATCAGCTAATAATCCATTCAGTCCAGTCTTATTACAAGAATGACCACCCAAATAATCCCCACACAGCAGAAACACAAAACAAAACAAAAAGCTCTAGAATGTAGCACGTCTGGACATTAATCAACAAATTTACAAGGAATGACTAAGAACTTGTAAAAATAGTAGGAAGTAACAATTTCTGTTTTTCACAAGGACAAGAGCCCCACCGACCATGAAGCAAGTGGCCAACTTTCACTGCACGCCCAAAGCCTGACGGATTGATGCAGCCCGTGAGTGACATTCACTGCGCCAACCACATGGCCGCCACGAGCCCCACGGCCGAGAACGCCGCCCACGCCGCGCGCGGGGGCGCCTGCCGCGGCCCAGCGGGGGACTGGGCCGCGACCGTGGACGGTGCGGCGGAGCCGAACGGAGCGAAGGCAGAGTCAGGCTCGAGCGCGTCGGGGTTAGGCGGGCTCGGGCTGGACGGGATGGTGGCCGCCGCGTAGGACGGCGCCAGCGCGTCGTCGCCGGGGCCGGGGGACGGGAGCAGCGGCATTATGTCCGGCGACAGCGCCGGCGGGACGCTCGGGTGACCGCCGTGTCGCGCGCGGGGCAGCGGGCGTGAGTGTGGCGAAGATGGCGAGGGTGACGGCGCCGCGGAGATGGCGGACGCCCGGAGCGCGCCCGCGGCCGCGGCCGGCGCCCACGCGCACACCGCGCCGAAGAGGAGGAGGGCAGCCAGGAGGACGTTCCGGCGGCCGCGCGAGCCGGTTCTTGCCATTGTGCGTTGGATAGCGCGGGGAGAGTGCAAGCGGATTGCGTGATGTGTGTGAGCGTGCCTAAAACAGATGGGTGGGACTTGGGAGGGAGGGAGGAGGGATTGGTTTGGTCGGTTCTGGATTTGGAGTTTGGTCGGAATGGGGAAGCAGGTGGGCAGCGGGAACATGTTATTTGTCGGCTTGCCACCACGGCGATTCGCTCCAAGTGAACACCGAGAATGCAGCACGAAGAAAAAAAGACAGTGTTGCCAGCCAATCTTGTTCCCGTGACGGTGCTTCGACTGCGAATTCACCCGGTGAGAGCACTACTAGAGATTTGCTTATAGCAGCATATCCTACCACAGGTGAACACGCAAGTCGATGTATCTGGGCTACTTAGCGCAGACGAATAGGAGACTTACCCCAGGCGAACCAATTACGGAATCGACTGGGGTAAAGTTTTGTGATAGGTAGGTGCTGCCATTTGTCTTTGTTTTGTGATAGTTATGATCCTCTAACCTCTATTTCTACTTTCTTAATTTAATAGAACATGGCTTGCAAAGTATGTCGGTCCCGATGTGCCCAAGGACGATTCACTGGGTCTTCTTTTATGCTTCAGCTCCACGACGGTGACCTTGATTCTTTGGTAATTAACAAACGATTCTTTTTATGTTAACTTGCAACTTGTGTTCTTTCGTTTTACTATCCAGCTTAAATTGGTATGTTTCTTAACAAAAGATTCTTTTATATTTATTTTTTAGATTCTACCATGCAATATTCGGGAAGAGTTCAACGAGTTAGTAGGCAATAACGTGGATTTCGATGTTCACGGGACCATTTACATTCTTCGAGTGAAGAAAGAAAGAAAGAAGACCTACTTCTACGGGGAACATTTGCGGTCTATCATCGCCACCTATAATATAAGCGGAGGTGATTACATTCACTTCTCTATGGCAGAACCGCAACCTCGTATCAAAATTCTGTATATGGGCGGGATTGCGAGCGAGGATGGCGGTAGTGAGGAGGAAATTGGGAACAATGAGGATGATATGGACACTAAGGATGATATGGACGAGGAGGACCCATGAAAACATGTGGTGATTGCTCAAAGAGCCAATCTTAGCGAGTTTGAGAAGGACCGTGTCCTTCAGAAACTAGCCCAGATCGATTGTTACATCGGGTTCCCTTTCGTGCATCGCATCACCAACACTAATATCTCCAATGGACATGTCATGGTATGTTTCTTAACACTTTCTTATTCCTATAGTTGCTTATGTTATAATGTGGCCGGTATGTGACATTGTGCTTTTATTCTTTCTTGAAATTGTGTGTTCTAGAAAATACCTATGGCGGTAGCGGACAGTGCTGGCATGGAGCAAGGTACCATTGGAGTACGCTGTGGAGAATCAGGACATGTCACCGCAGTTCCGATCAGCAGAGATAATGCTGATGGTCGCGTCATCCTCAACTCTCAAGCATGGATGCAGTTCCATTCCGCAAGAGTTGGTATGGAGGCTAGCCGAGCTATTCTGATCACCATGAGGAATAGTGACATCCCCAACTTGGACATGATGATGGTCATCAACTACATCAGCCTGCTAGATAGATGACGAGTTTGTTCAAATTAGAACAAATAATAATTTCCATCTGACTAACTCCTGGATTTATTAGTAGTATGGTTCTTTTCGAGACTATGTAATTTTGTTGAACTATGTGGTGATAATCGAGACTATGTGTCTATGATCGAGAATATTTCTGTTATGAAACTTAATTGTGTCATTTTGCTGTTATTCTGTCGTTTTGATTCTTATTTCTGTCATTTTCCTGTAATTCTGTTATTTTGGTTTCTTTTATTTTTTGACACAGCAAAACCATACCCCAGGCGAACAGAATATAGTACCCCAGGCGCATCTGTACCCCAGGCGCACAGTGCTTGTTCGCCACAGGTAAAAGTCTTACCCCTGGCGCACAAGGCCTATTCGCCTGGGGTATGTCAACTTACCACAGGCGCATTTTGCAATTCGCCTGGGGTAAGCCATTACCGCTGGCGATATGGTCCCACGCGAACTGAAATACGCCTGTGGTATGCCTTTTCTGTTCGTCTGGGGTAAGCTTTTCCCTAGTAATGGCGAGGTCGAATAAGCTGAGACCATCTCCAACCAGCCACCCATAAAAATCAGTGAGATTTAAAAAAAATGATATTTTATAGCAGTTATATTGTTTTTTTTCGCGTAGAGCAGCACAAATTTCATTTCGTCACAAAAAATTGTACGTGCATAGAACACATGGGCATGTTTGGTGCATTTTTTTTCAGTTTTTTAAATTCTTTTTTTTTTTGAGAACCGTAACCACACACGACCATATGTGCTCGGGACCCAAAACTGCACTCCATTTGAATATCTACTACTGACTTCGCCCGGAAATAAGTGTTCTTTCAGCTGTTGGACAAAGTCAAACTATTATAGTATTGACCAATTATATAAGGAAAAATGTTAGCATTTATTATATAAAATTAGTATCACTGGATTCATGTTGAAATGTAGTCTCAAAATATACCAATATGAGGTCATATATGTTACTAATCTTTTCCTAAAAGTTGGTCAAAATCTTATAAATTTGACTTAGACTGAAAGGTAGAAGTACACTTATTCGCGGATGGAGTGAGTACATGAGAAGATGCCGAAACAAGATAAGTGAACTTGAACCTTGGGTATAGAACGATATGTGTCGAAAGTCCAAGTCAAGGCATTTTCCAATACTTTTGAGTCTTTCTTTTGGATTAGTGTCGCACTTTAGGAAATGCGGAGTCAAAATGGAGAGTCGTTCCGAGATGCCTCATCGTCCAAGGTTTTCATAGCTTGCCACATTTGTCAATAATAAAGATTCAAAATAGGAATATTTTGGACCAAACATCATACTAATTGTTTTTTATATAAAACAATCTTGGAACTTGTAGAACGATTTTGACTAGTCCCATTCCTTGCCGATGGCGAATATGATAATGGTAATCTTATGTTTCTATGACATCAACTGCTCTTATATATTAAACAATATATGCATCATATTGAAGGTTGAACATCAAGACAAAGACTCTTCTCGCAAGAAATGATGATTGTCTAACAATGTCCGCAAATTTTTCTTTCTGTTTTTTGGTACCCCTTATGAACTTCGCGGTCTCACATATATTTGTCAAGATTGGATCTACATAAACCAATATCTTCGTTGCCTACCAAATTCAAGATATGGGCTACGCACCGCTGATGTGAAATTTCCTTTCCCAAAGAACATATTGTTTACAACAAAAAAATTCCTATATGTTTGACCCATTTTACCATTGTTCGAAACATTATCCAATCTTTTTGCAATCAATTTGTCCTCAAAGATGCAACCACGATTTCATTTTAGAGCCATATTGAACATGGCCAATCATGTGTGGCGTGTTCCCATGGTATTGAAATTGATCATTCTGTCCTTCAACTTCGAGAAATCATTATGACTACGGATTGGGACAAGATAAGGTACGTGTGCACTTAAATGTAAAGTATGGCTGCCTGCTTCACACCATCTCATGCAGATCCTCATCAACAGGTGTGGCGAGTCATGTGTCGTATTTGGGCGACTTAGACTCAGTGTCACGTAGTTTTTACACCCTCCTTTCATCACATGTATCCATATGCCCCTGAACCCTACCCTCTTGAATGCGCATTACAATTAACCTGCTAATATTTCCCTGATTCCTCACAGTCCCAACATCATTGCACGTACACTTTTACCATTCTGAGGAGAGCTACAACGAGTATGCGGTATAGTAAACTAAGGATAGTACAAGCATGTGGAGCAAATATATTGAGCTAAGTCATGATGCAATGTTCTACAGCCAAGGAGGTTGATGATTTGCATTAGTTATATATCCACAACACATTAAATCATATCGCTTTTTATGTTTCTTTTTGAAGGCTCACACAAGCCCGAGAGTTTGAATTGACAAAGCACTCAGCCGGCCAGGAATTACAGAGAGTACAACCAACACCAGTGACAAAAAGATACACGGAGCTGGATGAGCAATATACAATGCAACACACATCAACAAGAAAAATAAGAAAAAAGTGAATGCCATGTGCTTCAGCTCAACAATTTGGCTATTTGTGCATCAAGGAAGAAGAATACTTATATTTTAAATGACATGTGGTACGGGTTAGCATTTTAAGCTAGGCAAGTGAAAGAGTGAATGCTTATTGCCTGGCTTTCTGAAGGGGTCGTTGCATAGAAAACAAAAAAATTCCTACGCGAGAGACACCCGAAAGGCCAAGATCTAATCTAGGAGATGAAAGCAATGAGCATAGAGAGAGTACTAAGAAGAACATACCCTCGAAGACACAAAGCGTTACGAGATCAAATCTCGTTGTTGGCGTAGTCGTACTCACACCGATCCCGATAGCGAGAAGATGTGCACCGCAATCCGGCGGTGCCTCCGTGATCGGTCACACATACGGTTGATGACGACCTCCGTTCCCTCAATCCAGCGGGGAGGCGGAAGTAGAGGATACCTCGGAACTCCAGCAGCACGACGACATGGTGGTGGTGAAGAATCCCACGGTCAGGGCTTCTCCAAGCCGGAGACCATGGAATGGAGCAGCAGGTGGAGAGGAAGTGAGGTGGGCAAGTGTGTGTGAGAGAGAGGGAGCTCATGCCCTCTATTTATAGGAGAGGGGCGAGGCAACCCAAGGGGGGTGCTGCAAGGACAATTGTTCCTAAATCTTGTTTTCGGTGTTTGATCACAACATGTTGAAGGTCTAATGTTTTCCCTAAGTTTACTCAGAGCCTATCATGGAGAAAATGCAATCATATATCTCCGTGGACACTCATATGATGGATAGCAAAACTGGAGAAAATATTAAGGGAAATGAAGAAAAGAAACAAGAAGAAAAGAGGAGAAAACAGGGAAGCTTGGGCGGTGCCCCGGCCCTAGCTCCCCTCCACGCCGGCCCCAGGCCGTGCTGCTCGGGTGGGTACCCGGCCCCAGCCTCTCCTCCACGCCGGCCCCAGGCTGGGCCAACCCAGGCCGGGGTAGGAAGTGGCTCCCGTCCCCTGTCCGGCTGCCACGCCGGCCCCACCGAGCCCTTAGGCCGGGATGGGCTGCAGAGTGGGGGGATCCCCCCCCACAACGACCGTTTTCTCGCCCCCGGTATAAAAGGGGATATTCTTCCACCTTTAGAACTTGTCAATTACACTCACTCTCTCTCCACCATTGATTGACCAAGCTCAAGCTCAAGACATCCTCAAATCCCCAACCAAAGCTCGTGATACTTTGGGATTTGAAGGAGACACCCCCGATCTAAAACTCCACCAAGTCGATTAGAAATCCATCCACCCATCCCTTAGGGATCTTGTTATTCTTAGTTCATTGGATCCAAGAATCTTGTTTCTCTTAGCTCATCGGAGCTCGGAGCCTTGTTGATATCCCAGGAGCTCTTGTGCTCGTGGATCTTGTTTCTCGGAGTCTTGGTGGCTCTCGGGATTCGGTGAGTACCCTCAATTCTTGTGGAGTGTGCCTCATCCTTGTAAAGTTTCTAGTTTTCAACCTCAATGGCAATATAGTGATTCGAGCCTCTCCACATCGATGGAAGGACTCAAAGGAGATATGGTGTGCCATTTGAGGGCTACTCGGTGTTCCACATTGGTGGCACCGCACCGCTCCAATGGAGATTAGCTTCCATTGGGAAGTGAACTTCGGGATAAATCTCCGCGTCATTATGTTCGGTTATTCCTCAACTTACCTTTACTAGTTACTACTAGCTTAGTAATATATTTAACTTGTGCTGGTCACCTAGTTGCATAATCTAGACAATCTATATTTGAGCACCACCTTGTTAACTTGAAAAGGAAGCTAAAATTTGTAGTTAACCTATTCACCCCCCCCCCCTCTAGTGAACCTCTCGATCATTCAATTAGTATCAGAGCCTCGTCTCTTTATATAGGGCTTTAGCGCCCAAAGAGGAGGAAAGGATGGCTAATTATCACGTCACCATGGAGGGGATTCAAAAGTTAATCCAAGCTATGATTGATAGTTCCGAGAAGAAGATGGAGGGAACAATAAGAGAATTGACATCCCCATCTAATCAATCTAGAGAGAATGTTACCTTAGATGAAAATGGAAACCCCATTCCACCTAAGGAAGGAACCGCAACATCTTCACATTTAAATGGTAGTGGTGGAAACTCCTTTGGCTTTACTTATAACAATGCTCCTAATGTTCAACATCCACATGTTAAATAATCTTGGTCCACCTTCTATGGTGGATCAACATCGTTTTACTAATTGGAAATCTTCCATTAAGTCTTACATGTGCAGCTCTTCAATGCAAATATGGAGGATTGTTGAAAAAGGGTATGAGAAAAAGGATCCCGCAAACTTAAGGTCAAGTGACATCATAGATGAGCAACTCAACGCTCATGCTTTGCACATGTTGGAGAGGACAATGGAAAAGGAAGGAGTTGATCACATCCGGTCCTTCACAAGTGCGAAGAAAGCTTATGATTGTCTTGTTGATATGTTTGAAGGAAAAATCAACCTCCAACGATCCAAGAAGTCAATCATCCAAAGACAAGTTGAAAACTTTCACTTAAGTGATGGAGAGAACATAGAAGACATGTTTAGAAGACTCAACGCTCTCGTAAATGACATGAGAGATTGTGGATTCACGGACTGTACGAAGAATTGGGTCAAGGAGAAATTTCTACTCACCTTGATGCCATATAATGAAAACATGGTGATGAATGTGCTAGCTAGGGCCGATTACTTGGACCTATCCCCCAATGATGTTTTGGGTCTCTTTACCACCCTAAAAGTCATGAAGCAAACTTCCGATGATGTCATGGCCCATGTAAACAGAATAAAGAGACCCTCTCTTACCTTGAAGGGCAAGGCCATTCCCCATGAATTAAATGACTCAAGTGATGATGGTGGATCTACTCATGAGGTCTCCGAGAAAGAGATGAAGACATCAAATGAAGAATGCTTGGCCCTTGCTCAACACAAGTGGTGGAAGAAGGGAGACTTTAGATCTAATGCCACCAAGAACAAGGGGAATGAAGTCTCAAGCATGAAGAAGGCAAGAACGTGCTTCAATTGTGGAGATTCCGAGCATTTTGTTGTCGAGTTTACCTTCAATAGTATAATTTAAAACGGTGGAAGACTTATCAAGAAATCCACTTTCATTCCCAAGTCCAAGGACTTCATCAAGAGAGGCCCTCCTAGGGCATTGATTGCAAAGGAAGTTGAATACACATCCGGTGGTGAAGAGAGCCATGTTGAAGGTGAACAAGTAGGTATGGCGGCCATGGCTAGGGTCGTCGTACCTCCTAACTTAAGCTCTCTCTTCTCCAACCCAAATGACAACAAGGGTCCCTCGAGTCACAAGTGCTTCATGGCTCAAACTCGCAAATTCTTCTACTCCTTCCCTATTACATTGTGTCGAAGAAGACCCCTTGATAACCTTTGTGGAAAAACTAGAAGGAGAAACTAAATCTATCTTTGTCTCCCTCATGGATCAATTAAGTGAGGCACATGTCCTCATTGATGAACATGAGTAGAAAATAAATTTACTTGAAAAAGTTTACTCGTGATGATGCTAGTAAAATTAAGGAGCTTGAGAAAGCTCTAGATGAATCACATTGCTTTAGAGAAAGCATAGAGGAAACCTTTGCAATTGACATAGCTAAATTAAAACTTGATTGTGAACATGATTTTGCTAAGATAACGGAATTCATGGCCTTAAATGATGCAAATAACCAAGGTTATTATGAACTCATTAAGGATTTTGATAATCTTAAAATTGATTGTCGAACAAACTCAAATGAGCTCAAAACCTTAAAAGGGGTAAAAATTGTGAATGAAAACTCTTGTATTACTAACCCTTTGTGTGTCAAGGAAACTCTCATTGAGGTGAACAATAGGTTGAAGGCACAACTCAACAAAGGTCTTGCCACATGCATTCAAGGGCAAAAGAACCTTAATGATCTCTTGAGTAATCATAAGAGAGTTATTGGCAAGGAATGCCTTGGTTTTGGTTCCACATCCAAGGTGGCTTACAAGAAGAAGTCAACTCCCTCCACTAACTCTATTGTTTTTGTGAAGGAGGGGGAGTTGGCTAATGATGAAGATGAGTTTGATATGATTGCTAAGAGTATCGTTCCTAGGAACACAACTACTCACAACAACTTTGCGGGAAAGTATAACCCATCTTATGTGCTTCTTAAATCTATTGATGGTCATGTTTATGAAAAATATGTTGGCACCTCATATGGTGATGATTACAAGCATACTATTTGGGTTCCTAAGACCCTTGTGACTAACAAAAAAGGACCCATCGAAAAATGGGTACCTAAGACAAGAAGTTGATTCATTGTAGGGTTGTATTTCCGGTGGAACATCATGGATGATTGATAGTGGTTGTTCCGCACACATGACCGGAAGCAAGGAAGTGTTAGAAGATTTAAAACTCCAACTTCTGAAATTGGCTCATGTAACTAATGGTTATCGCTCACAACTTAAGGTATTGGGACATGGCAAGGTGTTCATTTCTCCGGATTCATCCATTGAGAAAGTCCTCCTTGTTGAGTCCCTTGGCTATAATCTTCTTTCCGTCCTAAAACTTTGTGAATGCAATTTTACATGTGTATTTGGGTGTCATCACGTGCTTGTCCTTCACACTATTTCTCTTAAAGTAGCATTTGTTGGATTTGTGGAAAACGGTATGTACATAGTGGATTTCTCGAAAGAAACTACACATATGCCCACTTGTCTAATGGATAAATCCGACGTGGGGTGGCTTTGGCATCGCCGCTTAGGCCACGTCGGTATGAGAAATCTACAAACTCTTGTCAAGGGTGAGCACGTGGTAGGACTAATAAGTGTGAACTTGTCCAAAGATCTTCCTTGTAGCTCTTGTATTGCCGGAAAGATGCATGAGAAGAATCACCCCAAGACATCAATCATCTCCACAACAAGGCCCTTTGAGCGCATTCACTTGGACCTATTTAAGCCTCCCACATATGATAGTCTTGGGGGAAAAAAGTATTGTTTGGTGATTGTTGATGACTATACAAGATACACTTGGGTTTTCGATATCAAGAAGAAGAGTGAGACTCAAGAAAGGTTCATAACTTGGGCCACGGAAGTGCAACGCCAATATGACACCAAGATCTTATCTATTAGGAGTGACAATGGGTCCGAGTTCAAGAACTACACCATGGATGAATTCTTGAGTGAAGAGGGGATAAGACATCAATATTCCGCTGCGTACACCCCTCAACAAAATGGTGTAGCGGAGAGGAAGAATCGCACACTTATTGATATGGCAAGAACTATGATGGCCGAGTTCAAATCCCCATATAACTTTTGGGCCGAAGCCATCAACACCGCTTGTCATCTATCTAACCGACTCTTCCTTTGTCCGATGATTGGCATGACTCCATATGAACTCCTAACCAGTAACAAACCCAACCTCAAATATCTTCGAGTTTTTGGGTGCGAATGTCAAGTTTACATTAAAGGAACTAGATTGTCTAAGTTTAATCCTAAAACTTTTGAAGGTATATTTGCTGGTTACGCCACGAACTCTCACACTTATAGAGTCTACACTATATCCACCGGGTGTGTTGAAGAATCTATGAATGTGGAATTTCATGAGGATAATGGCTCCCAAGTGGACCAAATTTATTGTGATGATGTAGGTGATGAACCATCCTCCATAGCCATAGGAAGAATGGGTATAGGTCCACTCATACCCATTGCGGGACACCTTGTGGCAAATGAATATGGGACTAGCTGTACGCAAGTGGAGCCCTCTACATCAACCACCAATCAAATGGTAGACCAAGAACAAGAACAAGAACTTCAAGTGGATACCACTCATCAAAAAAGTGATCAAGATCCACCCAATGATAATGGTGGAAATGACTTTGGTGATTCTTCACCAAGAACTCTACTCCGGATGGATCATGGTCTTGATGAAGGAAATGATGAAGATATCCCTCCAAATAAGAATCCCGATGATGCACTATTTTGTGTCATGACTCGTCAAACATCAAGATTGCAAAAAAAGTCACATTATCAAAATAATATTATTGGTGGCTTGGGAAGAAGTGTCTCCACTTGTGGACAAGTACTCACGTTTTGTGGTATTCATTCATATGTCTCTCATGTTGAATCTATCAAAGTGTATGATGCTCTTGCAGATGAAGACTGGGTTCAAGCCATGCATGAAGAGCTCCATTATTTTGATAGAAACAAAGTATGGTCACTAGTGGAAAGACCCAAAGATCATAATGTCATTGGGACTAAATGGGTGTTAAAAAACAAGAAAGATTCACATGGGCAAGTGATTCGCAACAAGGCTACATTGGTTGCTCAAGGAAGGACTTGACTACGGTGAAACTTTCTCTCCCGTAGCTAGACTTGAGTCCATTCGTATATTACTTGCATTTTCCACTAGTCATAACTTCATCTTGCACCAAATGTACGTTAAAAGTGCTTTCCTAAATGGTCCTCTAAATGAAATGGTATATGTTAAACAACCTCCGGGGTTCGAGGATCCCAAGTATCCTAACCATGTCTACTTCCTCCACAAGGCTTTGTATGGCCTCAAACAAGCCCTACGTGCTTGGTATGATTATTGAAAGGAGTTCTTAGTAGATCGTTGTTTCGTACTTGGGGTAATTGAGCCCACACTTTTTACCAAAAGTGTAGATGGACATTTCTTTGTATGTCAAGTATATGTTGATGATATTATATTTGTATCCTCTAACGTGAGTTTTGTAGACCAATTTGCCAAACTAATGACAAGTGAATTTGAGATGTCTATGATGGGAGAATTGAAGTTCTTTCTAGGTTTTGAGATCAAGCAATATCATGAAGGGACTTTTATTTGTCAACTAAAATATATTCAAGACATGCTCAAGAAATTTGATATGAACAATGTCAAACCATTACCTTATCCAATGCCAACAACCGTGAATCTTACTATGGATCACGAAGGTATACCGGTAAATCCAAAACTTTATCATTCTATCATTGGATCTTTGCTTTATCTTTGTGCATCTAGACCGTACATTATGTTTAGTGTGGGTTTGTGTGCAAGATTTAAATCTAACCCCAAGGAAAGCCATATGATTGCGGTCAAAAGGATTCTTAGGTATTTGGTTGACACTCCCACACATGGTCTTTGGTATCCATCAAACACAACTTTTGAACTTGTGGGATATTCGGATGCGGATTGGGGAGGTGACAAAGTGGATAGAAAATCAACCTCGGGTGCTTGCCAATTCCTTGGTAGGTCACTCGTGTGTTGGTCTTCCAAGAAGAAAAATTGCATTGCCACCTCCTCCACGGAAGTGGAGTATATTTCCGCCGCAAGTTGTTGCTCTCAACTCTTGTGGATGAGGCAATGTCTTAAGAATTTTGGAATTAAGATTGAGACAATGCCTCTTTTATGTGACAATGAGAGTGCTATAAAGATATGTCACAATCCGGTACTTCATGGCAAGACCAAGCATATTGAGATACGATATCATTTTATTTGGGATCATGTGGCCAATGGAGATATCTCGCTTTCCTATGTCAACACCAAAGATCAACTTGCCGACATCCTTACATGTGAAGAGATTCAAGCAATTAAGGAGTGAGCTCAATGTCATATGTGCAAGCAATTTTAGTTGATTGAAAATATTGCATACACACCCCTACTAGACTCTTATTTGGATTCTAGATGTACGCATAGACATAGGGGGGTGTAGCTCAATAAATGAGCCAACACTACCTCTATAATGCATAAATAAACAAATCATGCATAATGGTCATTTCAAATGACATAATGTGCTTCGCGGTGTCATATCGAACATACTAATACATGGTGGCTAAGGCCACCGCCCAAAATTTGGTTGGTTTTCATATTGATGAGACATTTTGTGCTTCACTCATATGCATTTCCGTTCTTCACATTTCATATTGCATCCAATTTTGCTTAATTAACCTTTTATATTTCTCCATTGGATGCAAATGAAAATCATCATACTCATATCATCATATACATTTTATTTGTGCACATGGTCAAGTAAAACTTGCTACATAAAAGTATGGTGTGCTAGAAACAAACATATGAAAATTTATTGTTATAACACTAGTCTAAATGTTTTATTCAAAAAGGGGGGGGGAACAAAAAATTTCGAAAACTGGCCTGGCCGGCACCCCAGGCCGGCTGCCTTTCCCTGCGCCCGGCCCCGCTCCACACCCACGCCGGCCCCAGGCCGGGGGGCCAGGCTGACCCACTCGGCCACCTGCCCGACCCTGCCACCCCCCACGCCGGCCTGGCTGGCTCCCCAGGCCGGGGCGCGCGTTGCACGCACAAAACGCACACACACACACAACCGCACCCCCACCCCCCATACGACCCCATATCCACTTCCCCTTCTTCCTCCCATCAACCACCACTATTGGATCCCATCTTGGAGCTCTCATCCCCCTCCCACACACCCTAGCCCACCCTACCACTCAAATTCACAGATCTGCGAGCCCTCGTTCTTCTCCACACTATGTTCCCCATGTATTTCTCTTTGGTGCACTATTGAGGGAGATCGGCCCACTTTATTTTGTGTGCAATTTTTTT
The DNA here is from genome assembly GCA_028641055.1 of Alopecurus myosuroides. Lineage (NCBI taxonomy): Eukaryota > Viridiplantae > Streptophyta > Magnoliopsida > Poales > Poaceae > Alopecurus > Alopecurus myosuroides. The sequence continues at coordinate 73,764,859 of CM054058.1, forward strand.
TTTGGAAGATGGCCACCAACTCGGGTAATCTTTTGGGTCTCTACTATCTAACGTGTTTATGTGTTTACTCTTTATCGGTCTACTAGTTTGGTTCAATGATTTAGGGTGTAAATTCCCCCCCCCCCCCTAGTGTTCATGTTAGATGTCACATCGTTCCTATGCCACACTAGCCGTACTCTAGATTCTTTACTATGCCATGATATTTTTCCCCTAGTATGCTCCTCACGATGTAGCTAGTCTCGTAGTACAATGATTTTCTTTACTATGCCATGATATTGTGATCCCTTGCCATGCTATGCAATAATTCACACTTCCCACTCTAGTAGTATCATGCTAAATAAAAAATACCTATAATAATAAAAACAGACAAACACATCATACAACCGTTTTTTCACCTTACACATGCTATGATGTTGTTATGGTGTACTCCCTAGTCGATTTTTTCTTCCCAACCGTGTCGCTATCACTCATATTCATGGAATAATTTTTTTTACCTTCACACAGCGACCATGTGCACTCATTGTCATTGTCCATATCAATGCATCATTTCTCTCAGGTGATTCCGATACCCACCGAGCTATTCGTCCTCGCAAGAAGAGTGATGCTGCTGTTGCTAGGGCTACTCCCTCTCGGAGACAGCGTCCCTCCATTCCTGTCAATCCATTTGAACCCGTGGTCAAGAACTGGGGTGGTCTCAGTACCACTGATTTTGTGAATGCTAGGCTGAAGTTCAACCCCTATGAGTTTGGTCAGAGTACTAGTGCCGACCCTCGGTTTTTCTGCAAGATGCATCAGGTCATGTATGACTTCATTCTTGGCAAACTGCAGAACAGCTATGTGGACCAACACTTCTTTGATGTGGAGACAGCTCGCACTCATTGGCTCCGTGTTATGGAACTCATGGATTTTTCACGGTCTCACTCCTCTCATGGGTACCAACAATGATCATCCATTTGCCCCTGAGTTTCTCAAGGAGTTCTATGCCACTGTCTTCTTCTCCACTTCGGGTCCTCGTACATTGACTTGGATGAGTGGTGGTGTTAAGTGTGTTCCTACCATGGAAGAGTTTGGTTCTCTTCTTGGTGTTCCATGTATCAAATATGATGGTATGAACAACATTCACATTCATGGTGATCCGAAGTATCTTATGAAGGCTAAGGATGGTCTGCGTCATTGTTACCAAGAAGGTACCGGATCTTAGCACATTCCCAAGGTCAAGTATTTCTCTAAGTTTTGGTACATTGTGCACACTATTCTCCGTAATAATATCAATGTAAAGTTTGGTGAGAAGGGTGAGGTCCGCAAATGGTTGATCAATCTTCTCTTTCACATTAGCACTGCTATGAGGGACAAGAGGCAATTGGACATTATGGATTTCATGTGGCACGAGATGAGCACCGTGGTTCGTGACAAGAGTGTCCACATCTATGGATCCTATATTCAGATCCTTATTGAGTCCAAGATCCCAGTTGGTCTCGTCAACAACTATGCCAAGGTGACTCCCAAGCTGTCTGTCCTTCTCTCCGAGGCTGAGGACAAGTTAGCTGCTGCTCAACGCCCTAAGCGTACCCGCACACTATCCTCAGCGTCTAGTACATCTCAGGGTGTCCGCTGTTCACCTTCTCCAGCTCCTACTGGCCCTGCTCCTGACACTTTCAGCTTTAAGAGGGCACTTCAGAAGATAAACTGCTTCTTCATTGACAAGCAGCAATAGGACTATCAGGCCTATAGCAAAGGCTAGGCCTCTCATCGCAATCAGCGGGCCACCATGACAGCCCTTCAGCTTCCGCTCAGCTCTCCTAGCTCAGATGAGACTCCAGGAGATCGATGGAAGTCCCAGCACACCTAGTGGCTTGGCGATGACGCTAGCCCTCTCGGCTCCTTTTCGGCCCCCTACATTGCTACTGCTGGCTCCAGTCAGGCTTCTCCCGAGGACTTTACCGCGGCGGATGATGAGATGGAAGATGACGAGTGATTGGACTTGCATCATTTTCTTCGTTTTTGGTATCTGATGCCAAGGGGGAGAAATACTCACGCATTGCATTGCATTTCATGCATCCATTTGCGCTTTATCCTCGCTTTTTGTTTTCGTTGATCTCAGTTGATGCTACTATTTGTGTGGTTTGTTGAACCTTGGTACTATTGTAAGACTATGTCTCTATTTACTCATCGTACTATCTATCTATCTATCTATTATGCGATGTGATATTTGATGTGTTGAAAATCATAACAAGGCTATTATATTATCTATCTACTCACTATTTCATGTTAATAAGCCATAATGAGGTTATTCTTTATCTATCTACTACTTTGAGAAGAATGCTATGGTGAGATCTATTTTTGTGTCATCTAAAGATAACATTATGCCTATACATGAATACTCAATTCTTAGTTCAAAGTTGTTTCAACAAACACTTTGCCTATACATGTGCATCTATAGTGCTAAATCATGTTCGGATAATCCTCACACTCCACATAGGTATATCATGATAACGTCACATACCCTATTGTCCTATAAAATATAGTGTGAAAAGAGAATTATGTTTGTTGCACTCCATATGATCATCAAATATATATGTCTCATGTTCGGGCACAAAAATAGGGGGAGTACCACTATAATTTTTTGTCTTTTTGCAAATAGCCATGATAAATTATCCTTTATGCAAATCCGTATGATGTCATCAAACATCAAAAAGGGGGAGAATGAAAGGACATTTGTTCCTAAATCTTGTTTTCGATGTTTGATCAGAACATGTGGAAGGTCTAATGTTTTCCCTAAGTTTACTCAGAGCCTATCATGGATAAAATGCAATCATACATCTCCTTGGACACTCATACGATGGATAGCAAAACTGGAGAAAAGATTAAGGGAAAGGAAGAAAAGAAACAAGAGGAAAAGGGAGAAAACAGGGGGGCCGGCCTCCCTGGCCGGCATCGCCGAGCCCCAAGGCCGGGCTGCTCGGGCGGTGCCCCAGCCCCAGCTCCCCTCCACGCCGGCCCCAGGCCGGACACCAGGCCGGGCTGCTCGTGTGGGTACCCGGCCCCAGCCTCTCCTCCGCACCGGCCTGGCCGGCCTCCCAGGCCGGGCTAGGCGTTGTCCCGGGTTTCCTCGTTGCTCACGCTGGCCCCAGGCCGGGCTGGGAAGGAGCTCCCGACCCTTGTCCGGCTGACACGCCGGCCCCACCGAGCCCTTAGGCCGGGGTAGGATTTGGACCAAGCCCTGGACGCCCAGGCCGGCCTGGCCGGCCCCTTAGGCCGGGGTGGGCTGCAGAGTGGGCGGATCCCCCCCAACGACCGTTTTCTCGCCCCCGGTATAAAAGGGGATGTTCTTCCACCTTTAGAACTTGTCAATTACACTCACTCTCTCTCCACCATTGATTGACCAAGCTCAAGCTCAAGACATTCTCAAATCCCCAACCAAAGCTCGTGATACTTTGAGATTTGAAGGAGACACCCCCGATCTACAACTCCACCAAGTCGATTAGAAATCCATCCACCCAGCCCTTAGGGATCTTGTTATTCTTAGTTCTTTGGAGCCAAGAATCATGTTGCTCTTAGCTCATCGGAGCTTGGAGTCTTGTTGATATTCTTGGAGCTCTTGTGCTCATGGATCATGTTTCTCGCAGTCTTGGTGGCTCTCGGGATTCGGTGAGGATCCTTCAATCTTGTGGAGTGTGCCTAATCCTTGTAAAGGTTCTAGTTGTCAACCTCAACGACAACATAGTGATTCGAGCCTCTCCACATCGGTGGATGGACTCGAAGGAGATACGGTGTGCCATTTGAGGGCTACTCGGTGTTCCACATTGGTGGCACCACACCGCTCCAACGGAGATTAGCTTCTATTGGGAAGTGAACTACGGGATAAATATCCGCGTCATTATGTTCGGTTATTCCTCAAATTACCTTTACTACTCCCTCCGATCCGAAAAAAGTGTCGGAGGGAGGAGATTTGGGACATACAAAAGTCTACGTTCCTCCCGTCACTTATTAGGGATCGGAGGGAGTAGTTACTACTAGCTTAGTCGTATATTTACCTTTTGCTAGTTTTACTTGCTCAACATATAGGATTGTTCACCTAGTTGCATAATCTAGACAATCTATATTTCTGCACCACCTTGTTAACTTGAAAAAGAAGCTAAAATCTGTAGTTAAACTATTCACCCCCCTCTAGTTAACCTCTCGATCATTCAGGTGTGGCCAGCCCATGGGTGTGTCCACACCTCTTCCCTCATCATGTGAGTGAACACTCCACTCCCACCCACTCATTTTCCCTTAAATCTCCACTTAGAAAATCCAAGAGTTTTTTTAATAAATAAATAAAACATTTTTGTTTCTTTATTTCGGAATTTGTTAATTCTATTAACAAACTTTTTCATATAGCACCTCGAATCATTTGTTAATTCTATTAACAACCATTCGATGTAAAACCCCTTGAACTATTTCAATTTTCCCCGAAACAATTTCGGTGCTGCCCAAAATATTCTTCGATATTCCGTATCCTCTCAAACGCGTCATCGGACCTTAAGTGTGTCAACCTACGGTTCGCGAATAAGATAGAAGAGATCGAGACTCCTCTCCGATCAATAATCAACAGCGGGATCTAGAGATCCGTGATGACTCCTATATTATTCAATGATGACTCCCGTGATCGTCTGAACCATCAACGTCGTGACTAATTCCCTTTGTCTCGCGATATTTTACTTGTCCGGGATTCGATCATTGGTATCAACCATACCTTTTTCAATCTCGTTACCGACAAGTACTCTTTTCTTGTTCCCATGATATAACATCCTTGTGATCATATCACGTGCTTGCAAGCGGTGTCGATGTGATATCACCGAGAGGGCCCAGAGTATATCTCTCAGTCATTTTGGATGAACAAATACCACTCTCAATCAATGATCCTCAACTAATGCTTTCCGAATACCTAACGATACATTTATAGTCACCTTGTTATGGTGTGACGTTTGATGACATCAAAGCACCCTTCCGGTACTAGTGATTGGCATGATCTCATGGTCTAAGGAATAAGTTACTTCGTACGCAAGATATAATTATTTAAACTAAATGACTTGATCGTATTGTTATCTTGGTATTGGGTTTATGTTCATCACATCATTCTTCTAATGACATGACCCCTTTATTAACAACATCCAATGTTTATGGTCAGGAAACCTTGATCATCTATTAATTAACGAGCTAGTTAAAAGAGAGGCTTTACTAGGAACCATTGTTTGTTTATTAAACACACATGTATCAACGTTTCCAGTTAATACAATTCTAGCATGAGAAATAAACATTTATCATAAACAAGGAATAAGATAATAACCATTTTATTATTGCCTCTCGGGCATATTCCCTTCACTTTCAAACGGTATGGTATACATTTGAAAAGGCTCATGTGTTATTTACAAGTGATTATGAAATAATACAAAATCACTTTCGAGATAATTGAGATCATAGACCTCAGTGAATGCTTGATCGAAAGACGAGGTTCCACATATCATCTAATCCCTCCATCCTGTTGAATACGACATAATTTCAAAACCATGTCGTCCCAAAACACCCCACCTTCTAGACACATTAGCAATGAATTCCATCTCAATTAGTTGATGGTTTCCTTTTTCACCAATGCTTGCAAGGTTGTATCCCCAATTAAATAGCATATTTGGTCCAAAACTTTTGCTAAGTGTGACTTCTACACTAGGACACAGCGAGTAGCATCACGTCATTAAATTGCATCGACAAAAAGGTTGAGTATAAGGGTGGACGATATGTGATCATACTTTTACGCTCATTTACATCCTATTAAGCGAGGAATTATTTTCATTGATCAACTAGGGTATACAAGGAGAAAACAAATGCATTGCGGATGATAAAATGCAGAGACAACCATCTCCAGAAGGGCAGGGTTCCACGCACACTTGGGCTCCTGCAGAAAATTGAACCAGTGTCATGCTGCTATTCGGGTCATAGCAGGATGCATGCGTCACAGAGTCATATTTATCAGCACTTAACCACCTCACTTTTTATCGGGTGCTGAGTGAACATGTGACATTACCGAGTGCCAAGATTAAAACAACGAAGCACATAGTATGCTCACGGTTTATCGAGTGCCCCTTCTCTACAGTCTGCGCGCCCAAAGCCCGCCGGATTAATGATGTCCGTGAGTCACATTCACTGTGCCAACCACATGGCTATCATGGGCGGATCTTGCCGCCATTGTTTGGTTTCACCGGTTTTAGAAGCAGGTGGGCACATGGAACATGTCATTTGTCGGCACGTCACCACTCACGAGGCTATGCATGCTGATTGATAAAAGCCCCCATACAACTTTGTTTTTTTATTTGTGCTATACATACATCATATTTATGTCCGAACCCTCTACGATACACACAATAGGCTCAGAGCAAGAATGTAGTCCGAGTGATCCGGTGTTGTCCGTGAATTGGTGCCAATTGTAGCGGGATGTCGTAGGGCAAAGCATTTTCATTTTTCTTAACTTGAAGTTGAACCAACGTTACAACATCAAGCACACACCGCCGAAAACATCATCTGATCGATGCCAATGTCATCAAGAACGTAATTCTTGTTCTGGCAACTTTGAAATATCGATGAACAATTACCGACCCATAAAATTTGTGAAGCATAGACAGACTAATAGCCAGAGTGCTTATTATATTACTTTTTCTTTAGCTCATAAAAAAACACGTGTGCGGCGTGGCGTGCCACGAAGCTCGAGCGACCCAGGCATAGAAGGACGCCAGGTCCGACCCACACAAACTGCGTTGTCCTTGTGGAAACATTTGTGCAGTGAGACTAGCTAGAGAAGATCTGTAAACCTTACATCGACAAAAGGCCACCATAGACCATCTATACCACTTTGAGTCCACAAAAATTAAAAGAGAGCATTGCTAAAGAACCCAATAATGATACAAAGCCAAGCGGCTGATATTAAAATGCTTGTACAAGAAGGATGGAGTGGACACGGTCCTTAAATGGATTTGGTGGATGGCTGCAGGATTATCCCGGGGCAAACCATGTGTCGTCTTTGTGTGACATAGGATCCCTGTTGTGCATTTTCACACCTTTCATCCTTGACATGGATCCTTCGCTCCCAAGTGTTGGACTCGTGAGTGCTCATAAGAATGAAGCAGCAAATTGTTCCTTGATGCCTCATAGTCCAAGCATCACTGCACATACCCAACTTTTCGTGTTTGATATTTCTGAGAGCTAGGACGAGTAGGAGATAGAATAATCTAAGTAGAGTACTAGCATGTGGAGAATATATAAGGGAAAGCAAGACGAGTTTTCATTAACTAGGCAAGGATGGTGGTTGGATTACCTGTCCATCCACCACACATTAAATCGTATCTTTGTCATGTTTTGCATGAAAGAAATAGAAGGATCCTTGTGTTTCAGTTCAAAGGTACACCTCTCTGTATATGGTAGAAGCAAAAAAGATATATTAATTAACATGTGATGAGTGTTCTAGTCAAATCGCTGAGTGAATATTACCGCTTGACTTCCATACCGTATGACCGAGAACGGTCAAGTTTCAATCAAGAGTAATTAAAAAAATGAGACACAAGATAAACTTAAAGATAATAGATCAAGTAAACCTTTAGTGTAGAATCACCTTACTACATTATGTGAAGATAAGTTTAGAAAAAAGGTGCACAATATATTTGAATAGTACTTTCAGGCTCCTTGAGGTTTTAAATGTGAGATAATGAAGAGTCGTGAACATTAATTACTCTAATATCTTTGAATAGTACATGTCTAGGGTTCTATATTCTAATACTGTTTGTTCTTTGATGTATGTCGTGGTCTGCTCTCGCCCTGATCTATCATATGTTATGAGTTTGGTGAGTAGATATATGTCAAACCATGGCAAAGAACATTGGAAGGTTGTTTAGTAGATTTTCAGGCACCTTCGTGCATATCCAACACTTGATTAAATTTGGCAAGCTTGATGAGGGACTCAAAAGCTACGTGGATTCCGATTTTGCTACCGATTTGGATAAGAGGAGACCACTCACAGTTTATGGGTTCACGCTAGATTGTTGTGTCGTGAGTTGGAGGGCAACATTACAGTCCGTTGTTGCCCAGACTACCACTGAAACAGAATACATGGCTATTGCAGAAACATGCAAAGAATCGAGTTTGGTTGACAGGTTTGTTTGTTGAGCTTTGTCGAGATGATTCTTGCATTAACCTGTTTTGTGACGGTCAAAGTGTTATTTACCTTGCAAAGGATTAGATGTTTCAGGAGAGAACAAAGCATATTAATGTCAAGTACCATTATGTGCGTGATGTTGTTGCACAAGGTAAGGTGAAAATATGCAAGATAAGTACTCATGATAATCCTGCTGATAAGATAACAAAAGTACCCCTGTTACTAAGTTTGAGATTTTCTCAAGCTTAGTTGGTATCACTGTTTAGCTCAAGAGGCTATTTGGCGTTGAAAGTGTTTTCTTTGTTGTTTCAGGTTGATCGTTCGTTTTATGCTACAGGAAGAAATTTGTCACAAGTGGAGTGTTATTTTATGGTGATCTAAATTCATATAAACATAAAGGAAATTTCAGATGGAGCGAAGCGAGACCCGTCGCTGGATTCCATCTTGTCTAAGGTTTTACCCCTTTATATATCTCATGTAAGCCGTCGGTTGGGATAAGTCGCCAGTTGTAAATCCTCGGCATTTGTTACACACCAAAAAATAGTGAAGTTCTACTGGCTGGAACCCGTAATTTTTTTCTCTTCCTCATTGGAAGGGTTTTCCACGTTAAAAATATCGTGTCCCCGTGTGTCGATATCTTTTATTCATCGCTTATTTGTGATATCTTTTATTCATCGCTTATTTATGATATCGTTTATAACATCTTATCTGATTGAATAGAGGTGTAAGCATGTATACTTTTGAACACACTTTAATTTGATTGTACCGTTTGAACGCACGCAGTACAGAGGACTAGACGGGATGGCGCGCTTCGCTGCGCCGGATTCCATGCTTCTGTGCATGGCGTGGTCCATCGCAATGCGTGGCGACGATTTTTTGAAAGCACGTCTTTAATACAGTGTGTAGTGGATGTAGACGTAGCACGTGTAGTGGATGTAGACGTGTCCTCGTTGGTCGGTGGTTTGCATATAGGTTTCGTTCATTCTGGCGTGCTGTTTACTTGGCATTTGCATGTGGTTTTGTCCTTTTGCTTTTGAGGCGCGGTAGTATATATATGGCGCTTTTCTAGGCTACTCCGTTCCTGCCATTGTTGTGCATAGGAGACTTGGTGTGAGTGGTTCTGTGCTGCTACGTTTAGGTTCAGCATAGGAGTCCAGCGGTAGGTTTAAGTTTTTTCTTGAAACAAAGCGGTAGGTTTAAGTAGGTAGTAGATGCAGAAGTGTTGTTCATCGATGGATGCAGAAACTAGGGTTTTACCCCATTTCAAAACAAAAAAAAGTGTTTGTCATGTGCACGTATGTTCTTTTGTAAAAGTGGAACTCTGTGTTCAGTTCTAGTGCGTGTTGGTACGATCGTTTGTGGGGGTACGGCTTTTGCAGTGGTCTGTGTATTATATGTCCAGCCTCGCTAAAGATACAATGGTTGATTTATTCTCTGGCTCTAGTATTTTGAAGGCAAGTTTCCGAATGGTAAGCAGAGTGGTGGGGTTTCCACGATACATTTTCCCTGCATGTGCGTGTGTTACTACGTTGTTCGTTTCTTAGGAACAAAGAGATGACGATAACTGCCTGTTTATGTACCTCTTCGTCTTGGTGTCTGTTTGAATTAGCCTCGAAATTCAGTTGACTGTTTTTGTCAAAACTGTTGATATGGATCTGTGGCTAATTAAGAAGGAGACGATGTGTATTCTTTTCTCTGCTGGGCTCGCTAAGATCTTGTCGTTGTATTTTCTGTCTGAGAGGGTGGATTCACCTGGTGTTTTGTTCCAGGGAACTCTGACTTTCATGTTTGTTGAGCGTACAGGGTAGATCGTGCAACGACAGAAGGCAGTAAAGATAGGCGTACCCAAATTTTTTTGCTGGAGCCTGGAGGCAGGTCTAGTGTTCGCATGATAGTTCCCTGTTCTGCTGTAGCCGTCGTGTTGCCGACGAGGAGGCTGGAGTCGTTGCACGTGTATTGGGCGGCAACGATGATGGTCTTTGAACGGGCTTGCTTTGGCTTACGTTTACAGACAAGGTAAGGATACGTGAAAAACGTTTTATTTTTTTGACGTAGTTCGAATGGAAACTGTCAATAACTGGCCGTACAATTAATCGTTAGAAATCGAAGGTTTATAAATTTTGATTCATAGATGCATGTGCCTGTCAATCGCCTGGGACTCCGAAACGGTAATCCTAAGCTTTGTCGAATTTGCTGGCGTGTGAGAGTCTGAGTTTAGATAATTATTTTGTGTCCGCTCAAACTTGACTGATCGAGTATCATGTGTACATAGATTGCTTTATGGAGGCTGGGCTCTATGATTTCTAGATTTCACACTATGTTAGCTTGAGGGGATATTAGAGATTCTGAATAACCTTTCAAGGTTCTTTCGATGAACGACAGTAGATAGCTGGGTACAAAATAGGACATACGAGTTCTGAAGACCCTAAACAACACGACAACGTCCTTTATATTACAGGATGGTAGCTAGTTGGAACCAAACCATGACAGGCGGTGACTTCGCTGGGGTGGTTCACAAAACTTGATCGCTTTTGGCATGGCTGCTTCTTTGACCAGAACAGGCTGCATGTTCTTCTCGGCTGTCCTCCGTATCGACAGCACACTTCATCGTGAAAGCTCTTCTCTAGTTCTGTTTTGTTGCACAGAACATAGTGAGACATCAGCAACTATATGTAAGTTAGTTTCTGACTTGGTGTTTCTATTGTTACAGGCATGCTCATGTTTATGTTTTTGTTGACATACCTCTCGGAGAAGCAGCCTTTCTGTTTCCTCCTTGTGATGCATAAGTTGCGTGATGGCAAAGGCAAAGTCGTCTCTGTCCGAGCACGACAGAGACGGATTTGCCAGTTTCTTTGCTGGAACCACCAGGAATTGTGCGTATTGAGGGCAGATGGCACGAATGGTTTCAGTGAGATCATCATACCTGTGGTGTAGCTTCTGACCATATTCGTTTGACGCGTCTAGTGCATCTTTGTACAGTTACTGGAATGCTTTAGCCATGCTCTTGTCCTTTGTTGCAGGGATCAACACATTTTGATTGAGGTCCTTGATGGCCATATTCCAGTGATTGGCCAGAAACAATAGGGCTTCTTCTGCGGCGTGGAAGGGTCTTGTTTCTGGATACCCGAATGTGTTTCGGTAATACCACCATTTTGATGGTTCCACAGAACTGGTTGATCCCTTCTTGAACCGTGTACAACTAATATATCGGCAGTTGCAGGGCTATGCTTGTCAGCTGTAGCATGTTTTGCCTACTGATCTGCACAGACTACCAAGCCTACAAAAGAAAAATGAGTGACGTTATTCTGTAACAGGTTCATTTTCAAGGGCTCGCATGTGAATTCATCATGACCGGATGGTTGGTAGATGGGGGAACTTTTAGCTAAGGCTATTTAAGTAACGTGATCTTGGGGTGAAACAAAAAATGACTTCTATTATTTGAAGCAACGCGGTAGGGTTAAAAACTCCTATAAGGCCGATCATTGGGTATATTAATGTTGTAGCTCGGTTGACGCTCACTGAACCATTTCTAGCAGGCAAGTACGATGAAATTTATCTGAATTAAAGCGTACATAGCCTAGAGTGTTTGCGAAACATCTACGCATAGCTCACAGTTGCACTCATGTATGCTCACATATTTGAATGCAGGGCAGATGAGGATAGTAAAGAATAAGCATTTCTAAATCGTTGTTGATCACTTTAAAACATAAGAACTCCTTATTGTTTCCATTTTTTGCAGGGGCGACTTGAGCTTTTAGCTTTTTTCTTAATAAATGCGTTAGCTTTGTTGCTACATGCCTAAAAGTTTATATTTGTTTTAGGAATTACGGAGATGATAGACGAAGCACATGTTCTGAAGGCCTACAGCGTGCATGGTATCCGAACCTAGACTGTGTTATGAACAAGTAGATTTAAAGACCTGTTCTATTTTGTATTAGCTATCTCGCTTGATGCTTTATATGCTATATCGACAGCACCGGAACTTGGACTCTACCTATACTTTTCAACGATAAAGTGGCTCCTAATTGTATTTCATATTCTTAGATCGGAATCAAAAAAGTTAGAGCAGAAGCAAACACAAACTTGTTTCTCATTTGCTGATGCTGGAGCCCCCTGTCTTCTGTGTTCTATTGACAACTACGATGGTATGTATTTTCTGTTATCCATGCAAGCTGAAAGCAATGTTAACGATTGGATATAATATACCGAGATTGAAATATTTGGAGAATTCTAGCCTAATACTGTTTCCCCTCTGCTTACATTTGTTTATAGGTGAATAAGTGGTCCTTGATTGAATTTGTTACAATCTCCGTGTTATATCAGGGACGCAGAAATAATAATATTAGAAGCACTCGTTGTGTCAGGTTGGATGTGCTTTCAGCAATCTATTTTTCCTGAAAAACTGCTTGGAAGTCGTTGGCATATCTGTTTTTCAGTATCATTTTTTCCTGTAAGCCTAAGAACTCACTTAAAAGCTGAATTTGCTCTATTTTTTAGACCATCTCCCTATCTGCCGTGGACTTCACCCAAAGCTATTTCTGGTTCACGAGTGAACTGGTCAATAGGGAAGTAAGCTAAAGGTGCAATGTTCATTCTGAAGATCTTTGTTTGTTTCTAAGTTACATGGCAGCATATTCTTTACTTATGACAGAGTTCTGCCCTCACATTGGACGTTTCATTTTTAGACAGGTAGCAACGCACTCAATAACAAAAGAAAAAGCCATCAACGAAAAAAGACAGGAAAGGCGACGTCACCGGAACCAAAGCGAAGCAGAGCACTGCAGCCCCATTCCGCAGCCTCCCACTCCCAGCAACTCCAGCCGACAACCTGCACGAAGCAAAAAAAAAAGAGAGGAACAATCAGAAAGCGAAGAACAAAGCGAGCATGCATTGGCCTGGCCCCAGGGAAAAAGGTAAGGAAGATCCACTCAGAACTCGGAGCAACCTCAGAACAGGCCCGCCGGCGACCTGCAAAAAAGGAAAACCCGTGTTACAGACAGAAACACAGGACAAAAGGAAAGGAAGCCAGCACTCGGAGCACAAGCACATCGTAAGCAGAGAAAGAACTCGGAAGGAAAGGAACAGCACATGCAATCACAGCCCGCCCGTCAACGCTCACAACAATGGCACAAAGAGCAGAGAAAGCAGAGAGCAGCGGCCGAACGCGCAGCGAAGAAACGACGGGGGCGAAGCAGGAGGAATACAACGGCCCAGAGACAGAAGCCACAGAGGGCAACACACGGCACCAGCAAAAATGAGATCTGACCGGAGAACCGGAGGAGGAGGAATAAAGACATAGAAAGGAAAAAAAGTCACCGCTTTCTCCAATGACCGTACACAGGGGGAACTAACCGCGCACGACCGACAAGCGGGACCAGCAATAGGGCGGACCCAACAAACAAGAGGTAAAAAAGCAAACAAAACGAAGATAACGAGCTGCACACACGTGTGCAGGACGGCGGCCACCCAGAACACAGTGGACAGAAGGGGCCCAGAATCCAGCGACAGCAAGACCTGCAGACGCACTGAGAGCGCTCCCTCATAACCCGGCTTAAGGATTGAAGTATATATATATGTGCTACACATTTACGTTGGAGGACCCACCGGTGGGGCCGAAAGCTCTCAGAATGCTCGCTCGCCTCCAGGCTTAAAGCCTTAGAGTAATGAGGTGCCGGCGGCCGTGCGCCTATTTTGCACCCCATCCTGACATATAGCCTATATGCCCTCTGATGGATAAACCTCTCTGACGAAACTTTTTCTAAAAGCACACGCCGCTGAAAGTAACCATCACTCGAAGCTGCTCATCAAAAGTAAAAAAAAAGCTGCTCGCCACACGTCATCGGCTGTCACTCTTGTTCCAGCTCAGAGCAGTCAATGACTAAATGGTGTTTTTTTATTGGCGCTGAATGACTGAATGCTATTAACCGTGGAGTCGAAGGCTACACGGTTGTGTAGTGTGCGTTGGCATCGCCATTCCGAGTGTAGGACAAGTGAAGGTCTGCGTAAGCACACACGTCCAGCATGGCTTCGTTCTTCAAAGAACTAAGCGGAGGGCGCGACAGTGTACGTTCATCCCTCACATGGATCCACCCCCAACCCTTAGGCTGGTGCCAGTGCGGGCTGGAAGGGGGGGCGGTAGCGCCGCTACCGCCCGAGGCGGGGCGGTAGGGGGCGGTAGCGGGAGGCGAGAGGCGGCGGCGGGCGGTGGGGGTACCGCCCGGGCTATAGCCCCTGCCGCCCGGGCTATAGCCCGCATAGGCGGGGCGGTAGCAGGGGGGTGGGGCGGTAGGGGGGGGGGCGGTAGGGCGGTAGGCGGGGCGGTGGGTTGGCGCCGTGGGGCGGTAGGGGTGGGGCGGTAGGCCAGGAGCCGTTGGGGCCAACGGCTAGCTGACGTGGCGCCCTCCTATTGGTCCACGTCAGCTAGCCGTTGGGGTATCCGTTGCTGCCCAAAAAACCTGAAAAAAAATTCGAAAATTTTGAAAATTGGAGCTGATCCCTCCTATAAATACCCCCCATATGCTGCACTCAATCCACACCAACTTCATCCTCTCTACTCTTCATTTCCACCCTCTCGACGCCATGTCTTCGTCAAGCAGCACCGATTCGAGCGAGGGACTGGAGGGTGAGCTGATCGCCGGAATGCAGGCGGCAATGGAGGCCGAGTACGAGGCGGCGCTCCAAGCGGTGCCAAGACCGCCGCGGCGCCGTCGACAGTTCATCAGGCGTGATCGTGTTGGCGCCGCCGAGCGGCTCTACGACGACTACTTCGCCCCCCACTGCACTTATCCTCCGAGCTTCTTCCGTCGAAGGTATCGGATGAGGCGATCCCTTTTTCTACGCATTGTGGATAGATTGGGTGAATACTCTCCGTATTTCACCCAAAGAGTTGATGCTCTGAACCGTACGGGTTTTACTCCGCTACAAAAGTGTACTACGGCGTTGCGTCTGTTAGCTTATGGATCCGGTGCTGATACCATAGATGAGTGGCTTAAGTTAGCTAGACAAACTTCGTCAGAGTGTCTAGATAACTTCTGTGAGGGCATCATCGACTGTTACGGTGAAGAGTTTTGCCGTCGACCTAACGTCGCGGATACTCAGCGTCTGTTAGCGAAAGCCGAGGAGCGCGGCTTTCCGGGAATGCTAGGGAGCATAGATTGCATGCATTGGCAGTGGAGGAACTGCCCAGTTGCTCATGCCGGTCAGTTCACAAGGGGAGACATCAAACATCCAACCGTGATCTTAGAAGCCGTTGCGTCGTATGATCGTTGGATCTGGCATGCTTTTTTTGGAGTCGCCGGGTCCAACAACGACATCAACGTGCTCAATCAGTCCCCATTGTTCACGGAAGTGCTTAGAGGAGAAGCACCCACAGTGAACTTCACGGTGAATGGACACCAGTACAACTGGGGTTACTACCTTGCCGACGGCATCTACCCCTCCTGGCCGGTGTTCATGAAGGGTGTTACTCTTCCACAAAGTGACAAGCAACGTGTCTTCACTGCTGCTCAATCGTGTTGGCGCAAAGATGTGGAGTGTGCATTTGGAGTGTTGAAGTCTAGATTCAACATTTTAGCAGTTCCCGGACGCTCCTACTCCATGCGCACACTTGGGTTGATCGTGCGTGCATGTGTCATTCTGCACAACATGATCATCGACGATGAGCGTGGTACCAATTTGGAGAACACCTATGAGACAGTTGCGAGCAACGTCGGGCCTCCAATACATACCAACGCACCACCAAGCCTAGCAGCAAGGATTCAGATGGACAACGAAATGCAGGACTCGCCGATGTATACACAGCTCCAGGGGGATTTGATTGAGCATGTGTGGGCTCATCAAAACTAGATTATGTAATTTTCTCATTTTTATGTAATTTTTATTTATTATTATGTAATCGGTACAATTTTAGTTCAATAAAATAATTTTTAATCTTCAAAATATGTGTTGACGTGGAGGAGAGAGAAAAGCTGATGTGGCAGAGAGAGAATCTTACAGCCCGGGCTATAGCCCGTGCACTGGCACCGTGCCTGTGAGAGTGAGGCTATAGTGGTGAGAGAAGGTGACGTGGCAGGGGCTATAGCCCGTGAATAGTAGGCGGTGCATTGGCACCAGCCTTAGGCTGGTGCCAGTGGAGCCTTTAGGGGGGGGCGGTAGCGCCGCTACCGCCCGAGGCGAGGCGGTAGGGGGCGGTAAGGGGGGGCGGTAGCCGTCGCCGGGCGGTTGCCGTGGCGCCCGTCGGCAGGCCGTTGCCGCCCGGGTTGCCGCCCCCATTGGCGGGGCTGTAGCGGGGCTAGGGGCGGTAGGGGCGGGCGGTAGGGCGAGGCGGCGGGGCGGTGCGTTGGCGGCTAGGGGCGGTAGCGCCGGGCTGTAGTGGAGCTAGCCGTTGGGGGTAACGGCTAGCTGACGTGGCGCCCCCCCATTGGTCCACGTCAGCTAGCCGTTGGGGGTGGAGCGTGGCTGGCGAAAAAAAAAAAAAAAAAAATTTTTTTGACCCAAATTTGCAGCTCCAACCCTATAAATACCCCCCCATATCCATCACTTCTCTTCACCACCATTTCACTCCTCTCTTTCTCTCTTCTCTCATACCATCTCCGCCATGTCGGGTTGGATTCCAGACAACACCTCGTTCACGGATCTCTTGCAGTCCGACGGGTCACAACCTATTCACATAGAAGATGTCTCTCCCACACATCGTCGGTCCGATACCGGTTCTTCGCCGTATCCCCGAGTGTTGAACCTCTCCAACACACCACCTCCGGGGCCATATGGTCCGCTTCCTACGGGATATGGTTCATACCAGCATCCTCCGTATGCTTACCCACCACCACCTCCACCTACAGGTAGCGGGAGTGCACTTCATCCGTATGCTTACCCACCACCACCTCCACCTACAGGTAGCGGGAGTCCAATTCCTCCGTATGCTTACGCACCACCACCTCCATATCCATACGGTTCATACGCTCCACCTCCATCGTATCAGCAACCACCTCCTCCGTATCAGCAACCACCTCCAGCGTCTGCTCCAGAAGGCAGTGCTCCAAGCGACGGGTCTGATGCCGCGGAAACACTGGTACCAACGCGGGCAAAGAGGGTCGAGTGGAAATGTGCGGACGAGGAAAAACTGGTACTTTTCTTACCCGTCACATGTTTATTTCGGAGTTGGTTTTTGTTTGGATTTTTCACTAAGACAATATCTATTTCGTTGCAGGTGAATGCTTGGATTTTGAACTCCAAGGACTCTCGCCGTGGCAATAGCAAGACCGGCGATAGTTTTTGGGGTGGAATAGAGAAGACGTTCAACTCTACCGCCGATCCTTCCCGCCGAAGGTCCGCGAAGCAACTGAAGGATCACTGGAACGTCTACAACCGTGAGGTGTCCTTGTTCAACGGATACCACATCCAAGAAGAAGCGGTACGTCAGAGTGGAGCAGATGATGCAATGGTCATGGAAGCGGCACTGACGAGGTACGCAAATGACCCTAGAGTGACTCAGCCTTTCAAACGCTTCAAGTGGTGGGAAGCTGTTCGCAAGGAAGCGAAGTGGAAAGCACAACATGGGAAAGGTAGTGGGACTGACTCCAGTTCCAAGAGAACCCGTCTGGGGGTCGGAGGTGAGTACAGCTCTAGCGACGCGACGGAGGAGGAGCCGCGTCCTCCTGGCCGCGATAAGGCCAAGGCCGCGTTTCGCAAGGGAAAGAAGAAGGAGAAGGAAGCGTCCAGCGAGGGATCAAGTGCAGGCTTCGGAATGACGAAAATGTATCAAGTTTTATTGAGGTCTAAGCTACTGAAGCAATATAACAAATTGAAAGACCGCTCAACCGCCGGCATGACCGAAGATGAAAAGCGCAAACATGGCAAGGCCCTACAGATAGTGGAAAAAGACCTAGGGCTGCTAGAGGATGACGACGACGACGACGAGCACGAGGATTAGATTTTTTTAATTTTTATGTAATTTTTACAATTTATTATGCAATTTTATTAATTAGTATGTAATCGGTAACAATTTTAGTTCAATAAAATTATTTCCTTGCATTATTTGTAATGTTTTCGTTTCAAAAATATGTGTTGACGTGGAGGAGAGAGAAAAGCTGATGTGGCAGAGAGAGAATCTTACAGCCCGGGCTATAGCCCGTGCACTGGCACCGTGCCTGTGAGAGTGGGGCTATAGTGGTGAGAGAAGGTGACGTGGCAGGGACTATAGCCCGTGAATAGTGGGCGGTGCATTGGCACCAGCCTTAGCCTCTCGGGTTCTTGCAGCAATGAAGTAACTAAATATGTTCCCTAATGCCTCACAGACCCAACATCATTGCACATAGCCAAGTTCTCATGACCGAGAATTCTAAGAGCTACAATGAGTAGATAATATAATAAACTAAGCAGACTACAAGCATGTGCAGAAAATATATAGAGCTAAGGCAAGGTGGAGTATTCTAAAACCACGGAATGCAGGTGGTTGCATTACATACCCGTCCACCACACATTAAGATATTACATTTGTCATGTTTTGTACTCCCTCCGTTCCACAATATAAGATGTTTTAGACTTTTTCCACATTCACATATATACACATGTATCTAGACATATTTTAGTGTATATGCACACTCAATTTAGTGTGTATCTAGACAACATGTGAAATAGCTAAAACATCTTATATTATGGAACGGAGGGAGTAGAAAACAAACAAAAGGATTCATGTGGTAAGGATTCTTGTGCTTCAGTTCAACGGTCTGACTCTCTGCGTATGGTGGAAGCAAAAGGATGTATAGTTTAAATGACACGTGCGACATGTTCTAGCCAAATGACCGAGTGAATTTTACCACCACTTTCATACTCCACTTGCTAATTATCTCATATATGTGCTAATTAGTACTTAAATCCCATGACTACGTACACAGTGAAACCTAGCCTAGTTTAGGCACGTTTCTTCTTAGCGTAACTCGGTTTTCATTCCGGCGATCGACCGGCCGTACTCTTATTCGGAGATCCGATTGATCTACCATGCATCCATGGCGTCCTTGGCTGCTCGAAAACTATGCCAAGAGCCATCCGATAGGAAAATCTCCAGTGATGCTGTCGTGTCAACCTCTGTGCTGAAGTATTGATCGGGCTGACTGTTTCTTTGGTTCACCATCATTCAAGAAGTCGATCTCTGACTTAGGCTACTCGTTCTGTAAATCTAAATGTATGCTGATAATTCTATACACTTAACTGATCATTTTCCCTTGAACATGTGTATACAATAGTGCCACTTCTTGCAAAATTTCTAGTCAAGATCAGTAATAATTTTAAATTCAAGACATGACGCAAGTATTAGCAGATATAACAATTTCACCTATACTCAGTATGTAGAAGTTGATCATAAAATTTATTTTTATCATTCCTAGTTATGTTGATTAAGATCTGATTTTTCGATGGGTACTAGAGCTTATACGAGGAAAAATGTCGACATGGAACGATTTTTTAGCCATCCCGTGCCTCGCCCCCCCCCCCCCCCCCCTAAATCTAAATCCTGGCTCCGTCCCTGGTTGCAACGGAGACAAATTAACACAAAAGCTCAGTTAAGTGATTAATTTTAACTCGGTGACGGGTTAGACAAACAATGGTGGAAGGAGCCTATCTCATTCTCGCAGCCGGTTATTGAATTACCCTCCACCGATGAAGAAAGAAAACCCCGTCGACTCACCCACCCTGACATATGTTTATCTAAACTCCCGACTTCGCCCTCGCAGTTTATTACTGTACGTTCCTCTTTTAACCAACGTAGGGGGAGGGGGTCGACACACTGCCCTTCCCTGAATCCTGCATAGTGTCGCTTCACACGTGCTTCCTCCAATGCTTGATTGCCGCTTAGAAGCTTTGGTGAGAATTTTTTAAAATCAGTTTTTTGTGTTTTACTATTTATTAAAAAATAGTTATTTTTTATATTTTGCGGAGATTAAAAATAGTTTACAAATTCGAAATACTTGATAAAGAAAATAAGAAAGCCCAAATCTGGTATACATGTATATATATTTTGGATTTGCTCTTTTATGATGAAACGTGATAAGCACAGCTGCACAAGTAACATGTCCTTCCCGCAAAAAAAAAAGTAGGTCCTACATGTCATTGACGAGGGAAAATACTGTAGAAAAGAGAGTTAGATGATGCCAAGTGCTAATGTACTCCCTCCGTTTTTATTTACTTTGCGTTCTGGGATTAGTCAAAGTCAAACTTTGCTAAGTTTGACCAAATATTTAGAAAAAAATATTAACATCTACAATATAAACTCAATAGTATAAGAATCTTCAGAAAGTATATTTTCATATTAGATGTATTTGGTATTATGCACGGTGATACACTTTTCTATATTCTTGGTCAAACTTGACAAAATTTGACTTTGAGAAAACCCAGAACGCAAAGTAAATAAAAACGGAGGGAGTACAAAGACTCGTGGGCAGATGGGCCCCATCTGAAAGATAAGGCGTTGGCCTTCTCCTTGCAAGTTGCAACGCATACGCGGAGGAAAGGGGATCGATGTCTTGATTTCTTCCAGGCTTCCAGCATCTCTAGGAGCAATTGCAAATCATGCGCCACGGCGGCTCTCCCCTCCGCTAGAACACGCAACAACGTCCTTCCTTCTACCAGATCGCTGCTCCGTCTCTCTCACTGGACCTCCCGCCTCCATCCACTTCCTTTGACTCTGTCCAGTGTTGCCGAGGGCCTTGCGGGAGATCTCGAAAGTCATGGCGATGCGGTCGGTGCCGACGGCGCTGTGCAAAGGGGTGGTTTTTTTTTCGACTGAGCTGACAAGGGGTGGCTCGCCGCCGGCAGGCTCTGCTACGCGCCCGCCCCATCCGTCTTCCGGATCCCCTGCGCACCCCGTCCTCCACCGCGGACCGGATACCATACTCTCCGTGTTATCCGCCGTGGACTGGCTCCCTAGGGCGCCCCGCCCCGCCGCCGGGAGAAGCATGCTCCGACCTTGTTGCTGGGTGGGTACCCGGCGCGCGCACCACCTCACAGGGGCCACCACACCCCTTCCCGGTCTTCATTCACCGCCGCTTGGCCAAGATGCGGATCTCGCTAGTGCCCTCTCCCTTGTGCAACGCTGACGCCTATCACCCTGTGCAGCGTCGAGAGCTAGGAGAGGTCAGGGGAAGAGATCTCTCAGGGGAAGGAGGCAAGTTTTGAAAAAATAACAAAACAGCCGAACCGTTACGAGTGGCAATTGTGCAGTAATATGCGATTTGGTGGGAGGGCAAATCGATAAAATTGTGTTGGACGAAATTTTTGGCAGAAACCTTAATACCTTTATTATTATTTATATATTTGTATTTATATATATATATTATTATTATTATTATATATTATTTATAGATATAAATATAGATATAGATATAGATATAGATATAGATATAGATATAGATATAGATATAGAGATATATATCTTTACCTAATAATAAAGGCGTTAAGGCTTCCTTGGTTGGTTACTTGGTCCGTTCTAACTTTTACCGTTTTACCCTTCCACCAATCTTTACCTAATAATATAATCTATACCTAATCTATATCTATACCTAATAATAAAAGCATTAAGGCTTCCTTGGTTGGTTACTTGGTCGGTCGGTCCGTCATCGAAATTGCCACCTAAATTGATGAAAAGTACCCACCGTGCCACCCAGAAAATTAGTTACCGATTCGTTTTCACTATGCCCGTGGTGAGTTTGCTCCATATGTCAATCCACAAGGTGTATCGCTGGGCAGCCGTGTCCTATCCCAATAGCACATTGAACAAGGTTTGGATCGGGTCAACATCTATAAATATGAACAAGGTTGGGATCGGGTCAACATCTATAAATATATAGGCAAGGTACCGTACGAGCTCCGAGGTAAGCAAGACGTGTTCCTGCCGACTTTGGGCCGCGCGATCAAAATTAAAATCGATTGCCGGGACGGAGGAATATAGGACGTCGACCCTCGACGATGTCATTCAACCACGCGCCCGTTTCCAGAATATAGGATGCGACCTAGAGCATCCGCTCGCTCACGTCTCGCGTTACATGGGCCGCCTGGATGCCTGGCCAGTACATACGTACGTACTGTTGGTTGATGGGGCACGAATTATCGCCACATGCCACGAGAGCACGTATGTACATACAAGATTTGGCTCTAATGATCAGTATCGCGTTATCATTGCAGCAAATTGGTGCTACTTCAGTTCCGTGTGGTTCAAATCCAACTAAGCTAGCTGCACCCATCAATCATCGGTACTCACAACATATTCTGGATATGACCATCGACCGTGCACTCAAATAACTTCAGGTCTAGGCCGGCCTATTTTTGATTTTTTTTCCCTTTCCAATTTATTTTGTAAAAAAAAAACAAATAACTTAAAACGAATATTTAAATGGTGAACAAATTTCAAGTTTGAACGATTCCAAACATAAACAAAAAATATTACATATGAACAATTCTCAAATTTGAACAAATTTAATCTAAACATTTTTTCATTTGAACAAATTTTAAATTTCAATAGTTTTTTATCTGAACAAATTTCGAATTAAAAAAATATAATAAAAAAATAGTGAACCAAAAAATTTGGTAAACGAAAACTAACAGTGAAAAAAAAATTGGTGAACCGAAAATAATAGTGAACCAAATTTTCCGTGCACTAAAAAAGATTAAATAAAAATAGCGAAACATAATTTTCAATGAACCAAAATGGTTCCAAATTTAAAAATATATCGGATTTTTAAAAATAGTTTCAAACTAAAAAATGGTTCAGTTTATAGAAAAGTTCAGTAAAAAAAAGAAACAAAAAATTGATTCAGATTTTAAAATATCAAAAACGAAAATATTTCAAATAAAGAAAAAAAAGAAAATAAAAACAGAAAATGAAAGAATAAAACCCGAAAATAAAAACAGAAACAGGAAAGAAAAATGAGAAGAACAAAAAAACGAAAACAGAAAAGTAGACAATAAAAATGTCGAAGAGTAAGTATGGACACTAACATGAGCATGGTTTTTGTGGCTGTCCCATGTCTGCCCACCGAAGCCACGAAGCAAACCATCCCAGGATCGAATCCCGCTTTCTCCCTATTTTCCTGCTATTTCCGTCGACGTATTGGGCCGGCCCACCTAGCATCGTGCACGGCGAAAAGCACGGGTGAGTCCTTTTTTGGACTCGCTATAAGCGATAGGTAGTGATTGCGGCGATTAAGCCATAGCTGGCAAGGCTCGCACGTCCCAACGCCCCCGCGGCAAAGCCCACAAGAGCACTCTTTGCGTTTGTTCCGTGACGTGGTCGCCTCGCCTCTGCATCAGCTTGAGCGTTGCGCAGCCTGCCCTTGTCTCAGCTCCGCTGATGAGCCTCCACAGCGGCAGAAGCGATAGCCTGGGCCACAACATCCTCGTCGCCCCATGCCGGATCCTCGGCGGCCGACCTCGTCGGATGCGGTGGATCGACTACACGCACCTGGCAGCAATAAGACATCGGATGTGGTGGACGACTAGACCCACCGAGCAGCTCCAGGATGACAACATCAGGATACAGATGGTGGGGCTTGGAGACCGCGTTGCGAAGTTGAAGTTATGCGTCTTCATAGAAGTATATGACTGGATACGGATGGAGGTGCCGGCCTCCAGCTAATACAATGGTTTTGTGTCACCAAGTGAGAAGTTAATTTTTCGTCTCCCGTTGCAACGCACGGGCATTTTTACTAGTAGATAATAATAAAGGGAGGCTTCCTTCCGTTTTTCTCCTTTCGTTGTTTACGTTTTTGTCCGTTCCACTTTATGTTTTGGTCTGCCGATCGCTAAAACAGATGAGATAGGAGCAGCCTTCATACGTTGTTCCCTAGCTAAAAAGGGATCAGAGCTGCCCACAACCTTTTATCCTTGTGTTCACCTACGCGAGTAGAACTGTATTGGAGTTACACTTTTCACGTCAATATAATCAACATCGATTTGTAATTCTATACTACCTCCATTCCGAAAAATAACATGTATTTCGCTTTGTTTGACCGAGGTTTTGACCAAAGATTACGTATTTAATATGTTATACATAGGTGATAAAACTCATAATCAAAGTGAAATACTTTTGAATATAAATACGGTGGTATTAATTATATGTCAAAAAATATATATATAAATATACTAATTTATTGGTGAAAGCATTGGTCAAAGCAAACAAAATACACCTTTTTTTTGCGGAAGGGAGGTAGTATATCAACAGTTCAGCACCAGCACGCACATCCTTTTTCTGTGTATATAAGTGGACGAACGAGTTGATCAAGTAGGATACGATCGTGAAGAGATATTGTGCGCAAGTTTTGGGTCCTGATCTTGTAGGTCTCAAAGTATCAAGTTCCGCGATCTACTCCTTGCCAAAACAAATGTGGACGCCATTGACAAGGTGCTGCCGAGATTGGCGACGTGGACGTGTCGGCCGATAGCGCTCCTAGACGTCTCGTCGCCGTTGGCAGGGACGGCGCCCACCTTCAAGACATTCTAGACACAGCGGTAGACGAGTATGCAGCCTTGCTCGATAGCGCTGCTAACCTTGGTCGTCCGACGACCCATCTCAGTAGTCGATGGTAAGGACTCGTCGCCACGTCCAAACAAGAAACAGCTTGAGGAGGCGCTCATGTTCGACACCCACGTAGACACCTTCTCCACAATCTCACTATGGAACCACCGCACCGCTATATGAAATCCCCCATGCATGTTCATCAGCAAAGACAACCCGCCTCGA
This sequence comes from Alopecurus myosuroides, assembly GCA_028641055.1. Lineage (NCBI taxonomy): Eukaryota > Viridiplantae > Streptophyta > Magnoliopsida > Poales > Poaceae > Alopecurus > Alopecurus myosuroides. Next base: position 73,789,767 of record CM054058.1, read on the forward strand.
TGTTCATGGTGGCGGCGATAAGCTCTGGCTAGCATGTCTGCATGACCTCGTGCTCCTGCTCTACGGCCACCCGAGGCCAGTGCTGTCGGGTGGAAGCTGGAAAAGACGCGCCACCGTGGGAGCAGGGTGCGGGCCCTCACTGAGAGGAACTTAACATGCAGGGACATCATTCCTACCGATGGGTACAAGCGAGAGCCGGCTACGTGGTCTTTGCTGAATGGGGAGTTTGGTGACTATACGAGTGCAGAGTCTCAACAAGTCAACGTCACAATTGATGACATCTCCATGTTTCCATACTCTCTCCATCTCGATTTATTAGTCACTTTTCCAAAACCAGATAATATCAAGAGTTAGGCATAATTAGCATTAATGATCTCCTAGAAACTGTTCTAGCCAATTCCTCTCTCCAATCGACATGCAATTTAGCCAATGATGCATTTAATTAAGCCAATGCATGTCCTTACAATTAGACATTATAGGTCTTTCCTAATTAATTATCTAATTTATGTGTGATTATCTTGACCAATCCTCGCTTGCCTAGATTGTAGAGAAACCTAAAATATGACTAATAAACCCACATGTAGGGAGTATAGGCCGACGGCTAAATTCTATGCCAACGGCATAGATCCAGTGAGAAAATCTCAAATTGCGAAAAAAAAATTAGCTATGCCGACAGCAATGCCGTTGTCCATTTTTTTTGAGCTACGCCGTCGGCATTGACCCTAAGAGGGAATTCCGAATTGCGAAAATAAAAATTGATCATAGCCAAGCTCAATTTTTTTTTGATTTAATCACCGTTTTGAACTTTTGCACTCCAACTCGGATTTTGGCGTTCTTTAGCTCGTTTCGAAAAGGAGAAACATATCTAAATTATCACGCATATTGTTAAAGCTAAATAATTAGAAAAAAATCATGAGAAAAAACGCAACTAACAATAATGAGTTAACAGTTTCGTCTGAGAGGGTTGTGGGGCGTCTGAATCCAATCAAAATCTAGGTGGACCTAAAAATCATGAGAAACTAGGAGGCACCTATAGTTCAAACTTGACCCATTTCTAGCTGAATCGGCAGAAACTTGTGTTTTTTAAAAGAGGTGGATGAAAACCTTTTCAGAGGAAAATGATTGGTTATTTGTGAATATAACATGGTCTAGTATTTTCAAAAAAAAAGCACCTCCCAGGTTTAGCAACATATTTGTGGTTGATGCTTCACAAAAAAGCCATTTTTCACACTCGGAGAATGGAAAATGGGTTTTTTATTAAATGAAAAGGAAAACTTTCTTCGGGAACATTGTCCGTGCTTCCAATATGCATGTTTGTGTGGAATATGGGCATATTTAAACAAACTATGCCATGGATTCGGCCATTAGACCCGTCATTTGGCCCGAAACCCTAAAATGTTCGTAGGAGATAGCTCATTTATGTGAACATATTTTCAACACAACTGTCTTATTCCAAGTTTATTATTTTTGGTGGATACTAGGACATATATAATGACACCACGCGAAGGTCTTGCATCATTTTGGAGTTTTTTAAATTTTCTAGAATTTTCTAAGTCGGTTTCATGAAAAAGTCAAGACGGCGGGCATGACCGTTCGTAGCTAGGGCTTGAATATTGAGAAACTCTTGGTGTATCTCTGATGAAATACGTGGTTGTGTACCTAAAAATGATTTTTTACAAAAATCATGAGCAAACTAGGAGGCACCTGTACTTTAAATTTGACCCGTTTTCAGCTGAATCGGCAGTAACTTGTGTTCTTCAAAAGAGGTGGATGAAAACCTTTTTAGAGAAAACTAATTGGTTATTTGTGCATATAACATGATCTAGTATTTTCAAAAAATGCAGCTCCCAGGTTTTGCAACATATTTGTGGTTGATGCTTCACAAAAAAAAACCATTTTACACACTCGGAGAATGGAAAATGGTTTTTTTATTCAATGAAAAGGAAAATTTTCTTCGGGAACATTGTCCGTACTTCCAATATGCATGTTTGTGTGGAATACGGGAACATTTAAACAAACTATGCCATGGATTTGGCCATTACACCCGTCATTTAGCCCGAAACCCTAGAATGTTCGTAAGAGATAGCTCATTTATGTGAACATATTTTCACCACAACTGTCGTATTCCAAGTTTATTATTTTTTGTGGATACTAGGACATATATAATGACACCACGCGAAGGTCTTGCATCATTCTGGGGTTTTTTAAATTTTCTGGAATTTTCTAAGTGGGTTTCATGAAAAAGTCAAGACGGCGGGCATGACCGTTCGTAGCTAGGGCTTGAATATTGAGAAACTCTTGGTTTATCCCTGATGAAATAGGTAGTTGTGTACCTAAAAATGATTTTTTCCAAAAATCATGAGCAAACTAGGAGGCACCTGTAGTTCAAATTTGACCCGTTTCCAGCTGAATCGGCAGAAACTTGTGTTCTTCAAAAGAGGTGGATGAAAACCTTTTCAGAGGACAATAATTGGTTATTTGTTCATATGACATGGTCTAGTATTTTCAAAAAATGCAGCTCCCAGGTTTTGCAACATATTTGTGGTTGATGCTTCACAAAAAAAGCCATTTTACACACTCGGAGAATGGAAAATGGTTTTTTTATTCAGTGAAAAGGAAAACTTTCTTCAGGAACATTGTCCGTGCTTCCAATATGCATGTTTTTTGAATATGGGAACATTTCAACAAACTATGCCATGGATTTGTCCATTACACCCGTCATTTAGCCCGAAACCCTAGAATGTTCGTAGGAGATAGCTCATTTATGTGAACATATTTTCACCACAACTGTCATATTCCAAGTTTATTAATTTTGGTAGATACTAGGATATATATAATGACACCACGCGAAGGTCTTGCATCATTTTGGGGTTTTTTAAATTTTCTGGAATTTTCTAAGTCGGTTTCATGAAAAAGTCAAACGGCGGGCATGACCGTTCGTAGCTAGGGCTTGATATTGAGAAACTCTTGGTGTATCTCTGATGAAATAGGTAGTTGTGTACCTAAAAATGATTTTTTTCCAAAAATCATGAGCAAACTAGGAGGCACCTGTAGTTCAAATTTGACCCGTTTCCATCTGAATCGGCAGAAACTTGTGTTCTTTAAAAGAGGTGGATGAAAACCTTTTCAGAGGAAAATAATTGGTTATTTGTGCATATAACATGGTCTATTATTTTCAAAAAATGTAGCTCCCAGGTTTTGTAACATATTTGTGGTTGATGCTTCACAAAAAAAGCCATTTTACACACTCGGAGAATGGAAAATGGTTTTTTTATTCAATGAAAAGGAAAACTTTCTTCGGAAACATTGTCCGTGCTTCCAATATGCATGTTTTTGTGGAATATGGGCACATTTAAATAAACTATGCCATGAATTTGGTCATTACACCCGTCATTTGGCTTGTTTCCAGCTGAATCGGCAGAAACTGTGAAAATGGCCACCATTGCTATTCATCAAAAGAGTTTGATTTTTTAAAAACTATCGATGTTTTTATGATATGGATGTCATATTTGAATTTCTCTAGTTTTTCTAATCGATTTAGACATTTTATTTGTCAAATTTCGATTTACAGATTTAAAGATATAAATTATTGTATATTAAATAATTTATTCACAAAATAAAGTAATTTCTAACATTATATTGTTATTTAGTCAATGAATATAATTACATAATCATTGTTATTTGTTCAAATATTGTTTTAAATTTAAACAATAGAAAAGTTTAACTTCATTCCCCACAAGTTAATATGACTTATATGATAGTAATATTAGTAAGTTCTAACATCTTATATGGAATCTAGTTTGGAGGAACTCAAATGTTAAGCGTGCTTGGGCTGCAATAATTTAAGGATGGGTGACCGAACGGGAAGTTTGACTAAGTTAAGTATATTGACTAGATTAATTGTCTAATTAGAGATTAGAGATTAAATATGTGGCTAAGTGAAAAATTCTGGAATAGAATTTCAAAAAAGTTCAAAAAAAAATATTCAAAAAAATTTGAATTTTTCTTGAATTTTTTTTCAATCATTTTGGAAATATTGTGCCGACGGTTTTCACTGTGCCGACGGTCAATTGGGCTCTGCCGACGCGGACTTACGCCGACGGCGTTGTGCCGACGGTGGCCGTCGGCACCGTCTGTGCCGACGGTATTCATCCTTGTGCCGACGGCTTCTGGCCGTCAGCGTAGTGACAGTTTCCTGTAGTGATATTCAATTCCTGAATCGCCGATGATGGTAATGACCCTGCCCATGCTGGATGTTTGTGGGTGGTGAGGTCCACGTCTGTTGAGTTTTGAGTGGCTTGCATGTATTCAAGCTAGCTACACGAGAAAGCTTGAATTCCCATGTTCCAGCAACAATGAGTTCCCCAAGTGTTGAATGCTAAGCTTCATTCCTTGTTAGTCATGGATCTTCTATGTTTTGTTCATGGATTTTAGATTGCCGGTCTTTTTTATTTGGGGCCAAACAAGTAATGCTCAGTTTCTTTCTGTTTTATTTTTATACTTTACTATATTTCAATTCAACATATCATGTCCTAAAATATTTCGAGCTCCAGATTCAACATAAACAGTGAAAATCCTCATAAGGGATTCCTGGTTAAATGCCACAATAAGTATAAAGTTTCTTCCCCAAAATTCATATCAATTTTTTTGATTAAAAATTTTCAATTTCAAAATAAGTATTTTTTGCATGCAAAACTTATGAACAATATATAGTACCTCCTATTATTTTGGAACACTTATAATACACATAGTTTGAGCAATCGAGTTATACCTAAGGTTGTGTCACATGCAAATGCATCGCCAGTGTTGGTGAGGTGGCCATAGACACCGAATATCGGTACCCCGACTACTATCCCAATGATTTATCTATCTTTCTTTGCTTCCTATAGAGAGGACAAGGCTTTAACATAGTGGGTGAGGCGGAGAAAGAAACATACGAAACGATAGTGGCGCACGCCTGACTGTGACACATATGTTTCTCTCATCCGTTGCAACGCGCGAGCATGTTTACTAGTATATACTAAAAGAAATATACAGTTGTCTAATAGATACACCACGTTAAGCCACATCACGTAAATTATCTTGATAGTTAGATCGTAGATGTATGGTTACGATTTAACATTAGATTAGTTGTTACCTAATTGTGTATTCCGAGTTTGACATGTTGAATGGGCTATATAAAGTAAGACATGAAAAAAGCAATGCTACAATTTATCAACAGCTTGAAGAATCGATTAAACATGTGCAACGCGATATTTTGTAGGGAATTAAAAACCAGGTCCGCTAAGAAAAAAATCTACGTAGACTAGCGCATGCGTTCGGGAAAAAAGTACACACACTACGGGAGAGTCGAAATACCCCGACGAGGAAAAACTACACCGACGGGAAAGATCGTGTCCGTCGGCGTAGATCAAGACATGATAATCCAAAATGCAAAAAAAAGAATTACCTACGACGACGACAATGCCGTCGGCCTATAAATTTTTTTTGGACTACGCCGGCGCCAAGCCAGCAGCCTCTTTTTTTGGCTGAGCTATTCAGAGCATAACTTTTGCATCAGAATTCTGATTTTGACGTTCTTTATCTCGTTTAAAAAAGGAGAAACATATCTAAATCATCATGCATATTGTTCAAGCTACTTTCTACAAAAAAAATCATGAGTAAGAATAGAATTAATAATAAAGGGTTAACGGTTTGGCCAGAAAGGGATTCGGGGCATGACCGTTCGTAGGTAGGGGTTGAATATTAAGAAAATACTAGTTATCTATGATGAAATACTTAGTTGTGTAGCTAAAAATATTTTTTCCAAAAATTATGAGCAAATCTTAGGCACATGTAGTTCAAATTCGACCCATTTACAACTGAATCAGCAGATATTTGTGTTTTTCAAAAGAGGTGGATGGAAACATTTTCACATGCAACCGTTTGGTTATTTATGCATATAACATGGTCTAGTATTTTCAAAAAACGCATCTTCCAAGTTTTGCAACATATTTGTGGTTGGTCCTTCACAAAAAAAAACGCATGTTTCGCACTCGAAAAAAATGGAAAAATGACTTTTTTTTAGGAAAACTATGCATGTTTGTGTAGAATATGAGCACATTTAAACAAACTATGCCTTTGATTTGACCATAACACCCATCATTTGGCCCGAAACCCTAGAATGTTCTGAGGAGATAGCCCAATTTTGTGAACACATTTTCAACATAACTCTTGTATTCCAAGTTTATTGTTTTTTGTGGATACTAGGACATATATAATGACAGCACGCGAAGGTATTGCATCATTTTGGATTCATTTTGGATTTATTTTGAAATTTTCTAAGCCGGTTTTAGGGAAAAGTCAAGACGGCGGGCATGACCATTCGTAGCTAAGGGTTGAACATTGATAAATTCTTGGTGTATCTACGATAGGTATTTTTGTACCTAAAAATGTTTTTTACAAAACTAATGAGAAAACTACGATGGACTTGTACTTCAAATTTGACCCGTTTCCACTTGAATCGGCAGAAGTTTGTGTTTTTCAAAAGAGGTGGATATAAACCTTTTCAAAGAAAATAAGTTGGTTATTTGTGCATATAACATGGTCTAGTATTTTAAAAATTTCATATCCTAAGTTTTGCAACATATTTGTGGTTGGTCTTTCACACACAAAAAAACCATGTTTCCCACTTGGAAAATGGAGATTGGTTTTTTTATTCAATGGAAAGGATAACTTCCTCCGTAAATATTTTTCGTGCTTCCAAGATGCATTTTTGTGTTGAATACGGGCACATTTAAACAAACTATGCCATGGAACCCTAGAATGTTCGGGAGAGACAACTCATTTTTTAAACACATTTTCAAAACAACTATGGTATTCCAATATTATTATTTTTGTTGGATACTAGGACATATATAATGACTCCATACGAAGCTCTTGCATCATTTCGAATTTTTTTTGAAATTTCTGGAATTGTCCAAGCCGGTTTCAGGGAAAAGTCAAGACGGCGGGAATGACCGTTCATAGCTAGGGGGTTGAACATTGATAAACTCTTGGTGTATATATTATCAAATAGGTAGTTTTGTACATAAAATGATTTTTCAAAAAAAACATGAGAAAACTACGTTGGACCTATAGTTCAAATTTGACCCGTTTCCACCTGAATCGGCACAAATTTGTGTTTTTATAAAGAGGTAAATGGAAACCTTTTCACGGGAAACAAATTAGTTATTTGTGCATATAACATGGTTTAGTATTTAAAAAAATTGCATATCCCAAGTTTTGCAACATATTTGTGGTTGGTTCTTCACAAAAACACCCATTTTTGACACTCATAAAATGGAAAATGTTTTTCAATGAAAAAGAAAATTTCATCCATCAACATTGTCCGTGCTTCCAAGATGAATGTTTTTGGGGAATATGGGCACATTTAAACAAACTATGCCATGGATTTGTCCATAACAGTCGTCATTTGGCCCGAAATCCTAGAATGTTCGGAAGAGATAGCTCATTTTTGTGAACATATTTTCAACACAACTGTCATATTCAAAGTTTATTAGTTTTGGTGGATACTAGGACATATATAATGACACCACGCGAAGGTCTTGAATCGTTTTGGATTTTTTTTTGAATTTTCTGGAATTTTCTAAGCCGGTTTCTACGAAAAGCCAAAAAGGCGGGCATGACCGTTCGTAATTAGGGGTTGAATATTAATAAATTCTTCGTTTACATATGATGCATGTAAAATGCATACATGAACTTTGCATGTTATTACTTGTTTTTCCTACATATTAGCAACTTATATTCATGTTTTATAATGATTTGGGGGATTTTCTAAACAATCCCCCTTCTTTTGGTTCTAACCCTGTTTTTTCAGAAAACGTACTTTTTAGTGTTTCAGACTTTCCGGGAGCTTCGGGACTCCAAAAAGGGCAAGGCCAAAGAGCACGGTTCAGAATTTTCGAGACGAAGACCATGGGCCAAAGTAGAGGGCCAAAAAGGCCAACCCGGTGACAAAGAGGACCCTCCACGGGGCCATATTCCTTCGCCTCGTGAGAGGCCCCCTTTTTGCCCCCGTGGCTCCGATGCCGTCGATCTTGCTTCTCCCGAGTGTCTCGTGACCTAAAAACGACTATATAAAGGGTCCCCTAGCCTTTTTGAGGAGGAGGCGGTGCCGAGAGACGAAAACACGAAACGGAGAGACAGAAGGCAGCCGCCGGAGAAGATCGGAGGGGGGAAACGCCCCCGGGATCACCCCCGGAGGGCTCCACCCACCTCCCGCGTGTTCATCATCAACATCTACAGCAAGATCAGCTCCATCTCTCCACTGTAATCTCTTGGCAAACACGATGTATGATGCAATACTATATTCCCTTGATGTATTGTGTCTCCCCGTCTATGTTTGAGTAGTGAATTGTACGTGGCAATGGTGAAATAGTTCGTTGATTGGTTGCATACAAGTTTGTTATCTTCTATGATTGTCTTTATGTACAATATATGAGTGCACGCATATGTTGGGGAATGTGTGTAAGGTGATCACCGGTAGCATAATGGAGTGGTGGCGACTTGGGAGTGACAGTAACCTGAGACCGAGCCACAAAGTTAAGTTACTGGGCGATATATATAGGGGACCTTAGAACGTAAGGCTATTGTGGGACTTTATGTCTTAATCAATCTTGTGCAGTCATTTACTTGGCCACACGATCCATCATAAGGGGTTGTAGATCATTTACTTGACTATACCTATTCATGGCTCCTTCCTAGAAGAAACAACTAAGACTAAAACATGTGCTTCACTAATTGTAACAACCACATGAATGAAACACCTATTGCTAGAACACTTGCTCCCTTGAGATACTTGAGATATTTGCTGCTTGCTACTTGTGAAACTTGCTTAGAAACTTGCTTTAGAAACTTTCTCTAGGATTACTTGCATTTTAAACTTGCTTCACTAGTTACTAGACAAACCACACTCCACGTCACTTACTTTTAATTAGTTAGTTCCTTTTAGTCAGACTTATTGCTTTGCATAAACAGCCATATAATAGGGTTATAGGGCTTTAGAGAATAGATAGCTTACCTTCAGCTCCTCGTGGGTTCGACACTCAAATACTTATCTAAAGGTACTACAATTGATCTCCTGCACCTGGGAGTCATCAAGCACTTTTCTGGCGCCGTTGCCGGGGAGCGTTGTGCTAAGCTTGTATTCGTGTTTGCATTGCATACTAACATATAAACCTAAAACATACAAAAAAATGGAAAACAACCAAACAATTTTAGAACTGTATAATATCTACCTTGAATTAGGAAATGAAGTGTTTGAGGAGAAATTGAAAAATTATTTGCACAACAATCATATTTGTGGTAGTACTAATTCTTTGAACACTTTTATTGCTAAGGAAAACCTTGAGCTTGGGGAAGTTTGTCTTCATGAATATGATATTTTTAGTGCCCCTACTATTGAGGATAAAAATGATATACTTGCTGATTCTATGGAAAGTTTTAAGCTTGGGGAAGTTGGTTTTGATGAGCATGATATTTCTAGTTCCCCAAGCTTGGAGGAGAAAATTCACGTTGATGATACTATGCCTCCTATATATGATGATTGCAATGAAAATTATGAATGTTTAACTCCCAGTATCACTAATGAGGATTTTACTTATGTGGAGAGTAGTGATTCTTTTATGCATGTGGCTCATGATAAGAATGTTTTATGTGATCTTCATATTGTTGAATCTATTCATGATGCTACTGAAAATTATTATGAGAGAGGGAAACATGGTTACACATATTTCAACAATATTAAGTTTCCCCTCTTAAAGTTGAAAGTATTGAAGTTGCACTTGATCTACCATTCTATGCTTGCTATTATGTGCTTCTTTTATTTGTTTCTTTACAAAATGCCAATGCATAGGAAATGGGTTAGACTTAAAAATAAATTGTTTAATATTTTTTGGTGTGTTCCTTATGCCTTAATTTCCTATTCGGTTTGAGCACACATTTATGTCTTTACAACATGTAAAATGAATTTACATACTGTTATGTATCATTTAGTTTAAGATTTTCATTTTATAAAAAAATTGGGAAAGTAAATGAGAAGGATGAGTAATGGAGAAGTTGGGGTCGACCTTGAACATGTGTTGTTCATGCCAATGAAACCATTGCAAAGTCTCTATCATTAAAACTTTTTACAAAGCTAAAAACAATAAAAATATTAGTTCACTACTGTAACATCACATTTCTGTCTTATTTCTCATCTTAAATGGCAAGAATAATCTTATATGAGATATAGGATTAAACAATAGTAATTAGCTGTCAAGAAAACAGATTCCTGAACTTCACTGCGAAAAATGATTAAAATCACAGAAGTGGAATTTTGACCTTGTAATCTATGACAGCAATATTTAGTTATCACTAAATATTTTATTAGTTTTAAGTTTTCTGATTTGAGCAACTTAAGTGCCTCTAAAAATTCACTCTTTACGGGCTATTCAGTTTTTGGCAGATTATGTCTTTATTTTGCATTGCTCTCATTACTTGTGTTTTGTGTGGTTCTTTTGATCAAGGAACAATGCACAACTGTAGTAACAGTAGTTAATATTTAGAATCAACTCATGATGTGTCTTTGTTGTACCTATGTGGATTTTATTTATGGAGGCACTAACCCCTCTAATCAAGTTTTATGTTGAGATTTGTGTAAGAAGAACTTTTCAGGAGGAAGAGTTGAGTGAGATGAACAAAGATCAAGAGGGACAACTAATCAAGCTTGGGGATGTAACCCTGGGCTCAACCTACATGTATCGAATAAATACATGAATCCAAGCTTGGGGATGCCGAGCCACCTAACTCCAACCATCATGATGTTAAGTAATTAAAGCCTAGCTATATGGCTATAAAGAAAGAGCTTTACGAGAGGCAACCCAGTTGTTTTTGTTTGAATTTTCCTAGTGTCCTCTTGCTGTCTCAAGAGATTAGTTTTTTTTGCTTTAATTCTGGAGTTTTCAATAAAGATTCAAGTCAAACCCATTTGGATTTATAAGTTGCTATCCTAGTGCATGAAATTTCTGTTTCAGCACGAGTCTGCTCACCGTATGATTTTACGTTTTTTATTGATATGTCGTATGGAGCTAATTTTATAGTATGTTTTACAACTTTTCGTCCTCTCTAAGCACAAAAATTGGCTTAATTTTCTTACGAGTCTAGATTAGGGAAAAATGTTCGTTTTTCTGCTGTTGCTTTTCTGGACAGATTCTGCCTTCTTTTGTTTTATGCACTCTTTGGGCTTGGGAATCGAATTCCATGATTCTTTCAAGCAAAAGAGTGAACATAAAACATAATGAACCTTATTTTCTATCTACTGGGGCATTTCATTTAGAATTTTGCACAGCAAGCATGTGATTTGTTTGTCCTTGCTAATCTCACCCCACAGAAAAAGAATGGGAGAAACATGTTTTGTGAATTTTTTTTCACAGGGAATAGAGGAGCTGCACCTCAAGACATCCAAGAATGGTGAAAGCCATAAGCTTGGGGATGTGATGAACACCCCACTGGAGCTACACTCTTTTGGTTAGCACACGTCTACTTTCTGTTTTTCTAAGCAAAGCATTTATCGTAGAGACTTGAAGCGTCTAGTTTTTGTTTTTATTTTTGTTTTGATCAAACCACGCCCATCATTTTATATGAGATTGAGCTACTGGAGTTTGGGGTTGGAACGTATTGGATGCTAGTATTATGACTTGGAATAGGGATGCCATGGTTGATTTGAAGAGCTACATATGTTTGCAAGATTTATAGGTTTTTTATGTGTAGAAATTTGCAATAATGTTGTCTTGAGCTATCTCTTATTCATGTCCTTGATGTTAATTTCTGGTTTATTTAGTTTGTCATTAAATGAGTAGTTCTATGGACATATGCATGCATAGTAGCTGGTCAACTATCTCCCTCTTGCTAGCCAAAAATTTAAAAATTCCAACAAGTAAACACTTGTTTCCAACACTCCTTAGCCAAGTATTTCCAGTGAGTCCACCATATCTTTCCATTAGCTTCATTGCTATTCCGAGTATGTTCACCATGTTATTGTGTTATTTATGTTCTAAATTAAGATATTCACTTTATTAATTGTCATGAGCTGAATTTGGGATAGGACTCTCACGAACTTTTGAATGCACACCTTTACTTTTCATTGCACTTAATAAACATGACCCAATAACGGGAGCTAAAAGTTTTGCGTTTGACAATTGTTTGGTTGGGAGCTAGCTATGAACGTGTATCACTGGAAAGCTTTCAACATTGCACAAAAATTTACATTTGGTTGATATCATGTTCTTTTGTTTTTGGACTACTGCCATGCCGAAATGAAATAGAGGAATAATAAGTTTTGATGAGTAAGTATATTTATGACTAGAGAAACGCATTGGGCCGCTAACCCAAGCCATGCTTGATCATGGTGGAAATTTACTTACAGCTAGAGTGGACTCTACAAACACATCCTACAATAAAATAAGAAGCTATGCATATAGTGAATGAAATAAAAAAGGATGATGATTCTACTCCGTTTTTTCATCTTGTCATTGTGACATGGGCTGGTTTCCATGTCATGGGGCAAGAGGTACCTCTTTGCGGTTCTCTATGATGTCATTAATATTTATTATGATTGTACAAAGCTTATTAGGAATCTTAAGTTGAGTAATCATGGAGTAGGTTTTCACACTCACGGGGCATGAGGCTATCAACCACCTTGTCATTCACATTACTTCAACATTCACCATTTAAGATGCTAGTGATAAAGGGGCAATGAGAGTCCTAGATCCATGGATACCACATTTCAATTAGTAATTTTAGTTGAATAATTTAGAGGCTAAATAATACTTGATCATGTTTTACCTCTAGTCAATTTTCTCCAAAGTGTCCACCATATTTTCTATTTTCCATTATGCTATTCTTTGACCAATATAGGATTTTATTTTTCATTTTGTGTATGCATTTGGTCCATAGTGCTTTTATTTCATTATACACTTTGTGAACTTTCATGAAGCATCTTTGCTTGCATATTTGATATTTCTTACAACATGAATTGTATATTGCTACTCATTTATAGATTAATCATTTGATTATATGTAGTATGAATAATCCTCCTTGATATCCCATGATTGTTTCAATATGCAAAGTCCATGTTAGTTTTATCACCTTCATACTCGAGGATGAGCATGGGTTAAGCTTGGGGATGTTGATGCATGTAAAATGCATACATGAACTTTGCATGTTATTACTTGTTTTCCCTACATATTAGCAACTTATATTCATGTTTTATAATGATTTGGGGGATTTTCTAAACAATCCCCTTCTTTTGGTTCTAACCCTGTTTTTCCTGAAAACGTACTTTTTAGTGTTTCAGACTTTCCGGGGGCTTCAGGACTCCAAAAAGGGCAAGGCCAAAGAGCACGGTTCACAATTTTCGAGAAAAAGACCATGGGCCAAAGTAGAGGGCCAAAAGGCCAACCCGGTGGCAAAGAGGACCCTCCACGCGGCCAGGCCCCCTTTTATCCCCCGTGGCTCCGATGCCGTCGATCTTTCTTCTCCCGAGTGTGTCGTGACCTAAAAACGACTATATAAAGGGTCCCCTGGACTTTTCGAGGAGGAGGCGACACCGAGATAGGAAACCACGAAACAGAGAGACAGAAGGCTTCCGCCAGAGTAGATCAGAGGGGGGAAACTCCGCCGGGAACACCCCCGGAGGGCTCCACCCCCCTCCGGCGTGTTCATCATCAACATCTACAGCAAGATCAGCTCCATCTCTCCACTGTAATCTCTTGGCAAACACGATGTATGATGAAATTCTATATTCCCTTGATGTATTGTGTCTCCCCGTCTATGTTTGAGTAGTGAATTGTTCTTGGCAATGGTGAAATAGTTCGTTTGGTTGCATACAAGTTTGTTATCCTCTATGATTGTCTTTATGTACAATATATGAGTGCACGCATATGTTGGGGAATTCGTGTAAGGTGATCACCGGTAGCATAATGGAGTGGTGGTGACTTGGGAGTGATAGTAACCTGAGACCGAGCCACAAAGTTAAGTTATTGGGGGATATATATAGGGGACCTTAGAACGTAAGGCTATTGTGGGACTTTATGTCTTAATCAATCTTGTGCAGTCATTTACTTGGCCACACGATCCATCATAAGGGGTTGTAGATCATTTACTTGACTATACCTATTCATGGCTCCTTCCTAGAAGAATCAACTAAGACTAAAACATGTGCTTCACTAATTGTGACAACCAGACGAACGAAACACCTATTGCTAGAACATTTGCTCCCTTGAGATACTTGAGATATTTGCTGCTTGCTACTTGTGAAACTTGCTTAGAAACTTGCTTTAGAAATTTGCTCTAGGATTACTTGCATTTTAAACTTGCTTCACTAGTTACTAGACAAACCACACTCCACGTCACTTGCTTTTAATTAGTTAGTTCCTTTTAGTCAAACTTATTGCTTTGCATAAACAAGCATATAACAGGGTTATAGGGCTTTAGAGAATAGATAGCTTACCTTCAGCTCCTCGTGGGTTCGACACTCAGATACTTATCGAAACGTACTACAATTGATCTCCTGCATTTGGGAGTCATCAACATATTATAAAATAGTTATGTGTGTATCTGAAAATGAATTTTTCCAAAAAACATGAGTAAACTACGATAAACATGTAGTTCAAATTTGATCCGTTTCGAGCTGAATCGGCAGAACTTGTGTTTTTGAAAATAGGTGGATGGAAACCTTTTCAGAGGAAACAAATTTGTTATTTGGGAATAGAAAATGGTCTAATATTTAATATTTTGCATATCTTATGTTTTCGAACATATTTGTGGTTGGTCCTTTACAAAGAACACCCTTTTTGACACTCGAAAAATGGAAAATGGTTTTTTATTCAATGAAAAGGAAAACTTCCTCTATCAACATTATCCATGCCGATAACTTACTATGCCATGAATTTTTCCCTAGCACCCGTCATTTGGCCCGAAACCCTAGAAAGTTTGGGAGAGATAACTTACTGTTGTGAACATATTTTCAACAAAAATGTCGTATTCTAAGTTTATTATTTTTGGTGGATAGTAGGACATATATAATTACACCACGCGAAGGTCGTGCATCATTTTGGCGTTCAATATTGAGAAACTCTTGGTGTATCTATGATGAAATAGGTAGTTGTGTACCTAAAAATGATTGTTGCCAAAAAACATGAGCAAACTATGAGCCACCTGCAGATCAAATTTGACCCATTTTCAACTGAATCGACAGACATTTGCGTTTTTCAAAAGAGGTGGATGGAAACATTTTCATAGGAAACAAATTGGTTATTTGTGCATATATAATGGTCTAGTATTTTCAAAAAAAAAAGCATATCCTAAGTTTTGCAATATATTTGAGGTAGGTCCTTCACAAAAAAACCATTTTTGACACCCGGAAAGTGAAAAATGGTTTTTTTGTTCAATGAAAAGGAAAAAATGTTTTCTTCGCAACTTTACAAACCTAGGTATATGTTTGTTTGCAATACAATTGTTCTCCACTTTGCCATATCTTGGCACATTCCAACATGGTTTGCTAATTTGGTGGCCAAGTTTCGCCTGTTTTCTCCATGAAGGCTTGTTTCGACACCTAATTTGGCTGGATGATCATGGCCCATACACTAAATATCTCACTTTGTAATGTTCTATATATTATGAAAAATATTATATGGATGTCATATTTTAGTTTATCTCATTTTTCTTATATATATGAACATATTATTTGTCAAATTCGATTTATGAATTTATATATATGAATTATTTAATATTAAATAGAAAAGTAAAAATGTTAACTATTATTTAAATTCAAAATTATTTGAATTCAAGATTATTATTAGTTATTAGTTTTTTATTTAAATAATTGTTTGAATTCACAAAATAATTGAGTGTGACGTGATGATCCAATGGTTAACAAGATTGATTGGATATTATTGTCACGCAAAACATCCGTTGTTTCTAGGCAGTTCATAGGGAAGGAATTATGAAGTTAAGCGTGCTAGGGCTGAAGCAATCTGAGGATGGGTGACCGATCAATCTGAGGAAGTAGAAGCGATTAATTTAGATTAAAATAAAAAATGCTTAGAGATAAAGATAAATATATCTATAGTGTGATTAAGTGGTTAAACAAGTGAAATAAAAAATTGCAGAGAAAATGATAAAAAAAATCGATTTTTTGTTAAATAATAAAATTTGGCCTACCTATACGCCAACGGAAAGCCGTCGTTCGCCGACGGGTTTATACGCCGACGGCCGCTAGACTGCACCGACGGCCTGGGCATATGCCGACGGACACCGTCGGCCTACTCCTACGCTGACGGGAAGGTGTATACGGCGACAGGATCAGGCCGTCGGCGTATAGAGCTAGCCCCGTAGTGACAGCCAAGCTGGCCGAATTCGTTTAGATTTTTTCTAATAGCCGACTCGTCTATAGGAATTTATAGCTCAAGTCGGTGAAGAAAAAAAAACGTAGGTACAGAAGGTTAGCTAGCCAGAGTTGGTTATAGTAGCTTGTAAGACGTAACTCCTTTTTCTCTTAATCATGACCGGTCCCCGAACAAGGTTAGTTTTATCCATTAAAAAAACAAATATTGTGGACACGCTTTAACCGGTGTGCTACTTAACTCTTTTCAACGCGTATCACTACATTTTTTCAAAACAATGAGTATGGTTTAACACACACACACGCACGCACATACACACACACACACACACACATATATATATATATATATATATATATATATATATACAATCAATTTTGAAAAAAGTGTAACCATAGTTTAAGAAAAGTACAATTGCACTTTTCTAAACAGAAAAGTGTAATGGGTTCAGTTACACTTGCATTTTTCTGAGTTGTGTGAGACTTAAGAAAAAATCAATTAACGGAGACATAGGCATATAATTTTGCCTGGCGACCGTAAGTTATGTACGTAAGTCGCACAGATGGATCCCTCTCCCTCGTTAAAAAGACGACCCTAAACCATCTGTACCACTTTGCGCCAGGGCCTGAGCCGCCAAAAAATAAAAGAGAGCATTGCGTGAAGTACCTAATAATGATACAACGCGGAGCAGCCGATGTCAAAGTATCTGTACAAGAAGGATGGAGTGCACGTGGTTCTTAAATCAAATCAATGGATGTCTGCAACATCGTCCCAGGGAAAATAATGTGTCCTCTTTGTGTGACATAGGATCAGGGGTGTGCAGTTTTCACACCTTCCATCCCTGACATGGATCCCACACACCCAAGTCTTGGCCTCTTTAGTGCTCATTACCTATAGCTTTAACCCGGGTGCTGAGGACGCCTTCTCAGCGTATCTGACGCTTCCTCTCTCACTGTTTTGTGGGCCCTACTTTTGTGATTGAGCGTGCGCTGGAGCTGTTGACGCACACGTATTTTTCTCCGACGGCTACAGGCCGGAATCCTCCATCCCGGTCCTCCCGTTGCGTTGCCGCCGATGCCTCCTCGGCTCCTCCGGCCTCTTCCTTCCTTGCCCCTCCGACCTCTGCCCCCACAAACTCCTTATACGCTCTGCCTCACATGTGGGCGTCGCCAATCTCGGGGACATCTCCTCACGAGCGCGATGGCACATCCCCGTTGAATCTCTACCACCATCTCCGCCCCCACATCCCGGACGACCGGCGGCCGCCCGCCCCCGGAAAAGTGCTTGCTCTGTGGCTTAGCTCCTGGTTGGCCCCCTCCTCAGTATGTGTTTCTGGTGCGGCAAGCAGGTAGATCCGATGACATATCTCTCTCTCGATTTGTTGCAAGCCTGGTGTAGAACAGATTTTGGAGCGATTATTGACGACATGGTAGAGTAGGAGAGGAGTCCCAGTTGGTGCTGCCACTCAACTTTGCCAAGGTCGACGACGACATTGTTTGCTCGGGCCTCCCCGGCGCTGCCAACTTACGGTTCCTACGCTGCTGTGTGTGTTACCTGGTAAAGGTCACGCCAAAATTTCCTCACTTCTTGATGGTGGCGACGTCATGTCTTCTATGTTTTATTGCTGCCTAATCAAATGCACATGTTGTTATTTATGGCAAGTTAGAAGCAATGGTAAAGACTCCATATAATAGACCGAGATGAAAATATTTGGTGAATTCCTGTTTATATTGTTTCCCCTTTATCCACACTTGATTTAAGGTGAATACTGGGCTGCTTGATTGAATTGGACTAAAGAATATTTATATTACATCAGGAATGAAGTAATAATAATATTAGAAACGCTATCTCTTCTTTGTGTCATAGTGGAGGTGCTCTTGGTTATTTCCCTGATAGGCTTTCCATGGCCATGACTCACAACAGCTAATAACTAAGCATTGGACATGTAACAACATATGTTCTTCTCTTTCTAGGGAATGTTTCGAAGCACATGCTTGACCAGACAGTAAGTATTAATTTCCATTACGCTTTTTGTCTCCCACTTAGTAACACATATAGCTTGACGCTATTGTATAATTAGAAAGCATTGTGTTATCCCACTTGACAGGAGCTTTGCCACTGTCAGAATGTCGAAAACAGTAGATATTCCACAAGTAGCGGACTGATAGACAATCGATATATTGTAAGGTGGAACTGCATAATGTTTAATACTGATCCAAAGTAATTCAATTTGGGAGTCTTAAACATACATTCGTTCTAGAATAATGTTCAAGTGGAGAAAAATTATTGAACTAAAAGTCTAAGAGCCCCTATTAGGATAATTTCTCGGTAATTGTTGATTAGTGTGAATTCACTTGCTTTATTTCCATACCGGTGTTAAGGCAACTGTCTATCATCGAGAATGCACTAAGATAGTATTCTATTTTCTTTGTATGCAGCGGAAGAAAATGTGCAAAGAGGGTGCATATTTGGGTAACAAAGTCGAAATGTACCATTGTTTTTTATTGCCCAAATAAATGTGTTACCATCAATCGTTCGTCTGTTCTTCTTATGTTTGCAAAAGATTCAATTGCTTTAAAAAAAATCTATACGTGTTGTTGTTGGAGTATATGTAAGCATGGGGTACGGAGTTGAAAAGATGCCTGGGTGCTATGATGGATAGTGGTTCTCTGAAAATGGATCTTTCATGCTTTGTGCAGTTAATTGAACCTTCTGCACAGGAAAATCTATCTGCCTGACCGCCTTCCTACCGCGGAGACTATTGTCTTCCCACTTAGCTCTCATAATATAAGAGAAGATTCGATTGAATAACTGACATCCTATAGATCTTGATGCCGTGTTTTACTCCTGTCTCCGCACACTTTGTCCTAAGATTCTGTGAGTCTAATGTTGAGCTAGCATGCACATTTGAGATCTTAGCATCAGAATAGTATTGATTTTCTAATTAGTATTATGCTTACATGTTTTTATCCAGCCTAAGAATCTACTCACATATTTTTTTTGGGTACTGCTTAGCATTGGCGTTAATTAACCTCCCTCTTTTCTAGAACTTAATTACGCAGAAAAACGCCTTCACTAGAGGCGTCATAAGCGTGGAACTCCTGAGTGTATAAAAACCAATAAAAAAGATAATGCGCCTTCAACTTCTTTCTATAAATTTTCAAGAACATATTTATGGCAATATCACCCAGGTTGTATATTCTAACTATATTCGAAATTTAGTGGCCCACTTGAATACAGGTTCTTGAACTGTCTTTGTTTTATGTAGCTTCTTGAAGTGTCTTGCGAACTTGTGGCTGGCTTGGATCAGGTGAAAGCTGACATTTTGCTCAGGCTTAGTGGAACTGAAGTTGTTCTTTCCATCTATCTTTCAGTTTGACAAACCTGATGAAGTTTTTCACTATGTGGTAGAGTTTTGTTTTGTTGTTTGTTCTTTCGATGCTCTTTTCCATATCCTTAGTATCCAAAGAATTTATCATGTCTATTTGTACTGGCTCTGGTTCTGCCTCTGCCTGGCCTTGCCGGTGCATGTTGTATATTTTACTTACCTGATGTGTCTTCCTGTGTTTTGTAGACCAACAAATAGATGTGCACCTACCTATGTGAGCTTCTCCTTTCTCATAGATTCATGACGTGTCCAGAAGCGACAAGATTTAAATTCTAATTTTGTCATGAAAAATATGCCACAACTTTGCAACTATTTAAAACAAGATGTGCATGCATAGTACTCTGCTTTGCAGTAGCTGACGGGATTATCATATTTAACTGTTTTTATTTTATTCGAAAAAATCAAGAAGGATTATGGTACAATGAATAGTATGATGGAAGGCCGGATTATCATAATACTCAATAAATGAGTAAAAATTTGTATAGCTCGCCACTTGGTTTTATGCAACTATGTTAGGCTTCCAGAGAACTATATATTTGGATACCAACCAATATATAATATAGTTGTTCGTGAAGTCAAGAAAGTAACCTTCATGCGATTATTTTGTGTTTTCTTGGGCTGAAGTGGAAGTTTCAACTTTTGTAGAGAAAGGGAGGAAGTCCTGCACCTGACCTTTGCCTTGCCTTGAACTATTAGTTCGGACATCGTTTTGTTAGTATCGTTATCAATCATTCTGGCTTTAAACTAAAAATGAAGTGAAGAACTACCTCTACTTCTGGTGTTATTTGTCAATTGGCGCTTACTGTTACTTTCAAGATCACTCCTTTGTTTGTATAACAGAGGGAAAATACTTATTAGGTTATGTCGTCGCGTGTTCTCGACTTATCAGCGTCTCATGTCGTATGCTACCTATCTTATGGGCAGACCACTCAGTAAGCTTACTTTATGATTGCTATTTTTGGTGTATAAATAAATATGTAGTACTAGGCCCTACATGATCTGTGAAGCCACAAGCTCCTGTCGTTTATAAACTTACATGGATTACTATAATAATAGGTGTTCTGTTCTTTTTTCTGTGTTCTCTTTGAGTTTTCTACCAGTCCTTAGCCAATCTGATCATTGTTATACTCCTTGCAAAGTGAGACTTACTGTCACTTTTAATCTTACAATCTATTGTAATTTGGGAAATATAAAACTCTTAGGAATTCACTTATTCAATCTGCCTTTTGTTCAGTAAATGAAGTTCAAACCTGAAATTCATAGGTTGGTGGAGGAAACCTTGCGGTTCTTGGCAAGGTATATACCATGGCTTGCCGCCAGTTACAGGTCTTCAACGACAAATATCATAGGACATGGAAAGAAATGGCCGATTCTGAAAATAAGAAACATGTGAACCTGCTGCTGTGACACAATGTGATAAGACAATTGGATGTATAGTTTAAGCAGAATGCCCTTCTTGATGGCGATATGCTTGACCTGTCTCTATGGACGTCCATTTTCTTGGCGCGTTTTTGTGCGACCAGGTGAACAATCTTCTTTCAAGTTGCTAAAGGCTGTTGATAAAGTTTATATATATAGCGGGATGTGACTATTTTGTTGAATATCAGTGGCTCAAATGGTCCACCTAGCAAAAGGTAAACACTACCTCAATAACCAACAGATTTATTCAACCAACAGATGTGCTATGATCTATACAGAGAAATGCCTCCACTCTTTATATTTGTATACAAGTTGGGCAAAACTAATACCACATATGTTATTGATGAAGCTGTTTATTGCATGTAAAGCAATTATATTTTGTTTAATGTAGGTTTCAGTTGAAAGTTTAGGTTCACTGGAATCACCATCTTTACCCTTTATGTTTTCTTGGACGAAGTACACTGGACCAGAGTATTGCACATTAAACTTCGATAGTGATATAGCTAGCAAAAGAGGTGACAAATGACATGGATAGTGTTAAGTGATTTTATGTTTAAGAGTCACAGCTACACTTTACGTTCCATTTTGGCTCACGTAAACAAGTTTGTCTTAAAAATACGGTTCAATTATGTTCACACAAAACGGTTGTGTCGCGTTTCCAAATAAAAACATTGGTACAAATATCTTGCTGACCACACCACGCAACAACGGCAAACGGTGCGAGAAGCGCGATGCCTACTGTTAAACACCACGTGAAGGATAATTAACGATGGAGCAGCCAATGCCAGCTTTATATATCGCATGTACGCATGACCACATCAAACATCACAAAACTACATGCAAATGCTAGAGAACTGTGATGCCAACTACTCCACTTTCTTGCAAACTAAACGCCACACTTGTACGGCGCACCGCGCGGAAAATGCACTACGCACCAAACAACCGACCAGGCCGTGCCATCCCTGCACCATATTCTCGCACACAAATCAAGCAATTCGTACATAAACCGCTGGTAACACGCTTTGACCAAATCAGAACGTCGAGATGCACAACGTATCAGCCACGCCATGAAGGTCGATAGATAGACGGCGCGGCAAAGCGCGCTACTCCGTCTAGTGAGAATGAAGCAGCCAATTGTTCCCTGATGCCTCACAGTCCAAGCATCAGTGCACATACCCAACTTCTCGCGATTGAGATTTCTGAGACATACGAAGAGCAGAAGATAGAATAAGCTAAGCATACTACTACCATGTGGAGGAAATATATAAGCTAAGGCAAGATGGAGTGTTCCTTAACTAGGAAAGTATGGTGGGTGCATTACCATCCACCACACATTAAGATCGTATCTTTGTCATGTTTTGCACGAAAGAAGTGGAAGGATCCACGTGCTTCAGTTCAACAGTCTGCCTCTCTGTATATGGTAGAAGAATAATAAAAAAAAATAACAGGTGATAAATGTTCTAGTCAAATGGCTGAGTGAATATTACCACTTGACTTTAATACCATTTGACCAAGGTTTAAGAAGAGTAAATTTTTATTCAAAAATACTTAATAAAGTAAGACAAGTAAACTTCAAGACAATTGAGCATGTAAACCTCAAGTGTGTCCCACCTACAAGACAAGGTGCATCAAATTCTTTAGCATCACCTTGCTACATTACGTGAACACAAAGTTTAGAAAAACGGTGGACACTATATTTGAATAGTACTTTTTGGATCCTTTATGTTTTAAATGCATTTGAGCTAATGTGAGTGGTGGACATTAATTACTCTACTATCTTGATGGGTTTTAACATTGAGACCTCATATTTCCACTATGGCGATTCTTAGTGGAAAAAAGGAGAACAATCTTGTCATTTTGCAATGGGCATTAGTTACACAGAGCTGCGCACACATCGCTATTTAAGGGGGCTTCTTCCGCTCAAGCCACGAGGAGGTACATTACGTAAGCATCTAGAACATGGTTCCAAACTTAATTTGCGTGCATTGGACGACCATGAAAAATTCTTGTATAAGGCACATGTTGTGCCTAAGAACACAAACAATGGAATGTTTTGTCCATGGAGCATTCATTTGAACAGGTTGATATGCATTGTCTTCGGTACACACATGGTAGATGAAGTTAAGGGCATGGTTGGATGTGACCGCAAATGGCATGGAATCTCAATGTAGCATAAATGACTGCCAATGAAACACCGATCGTGAGTGTTTTCATAGCTTAGCTACTAAAATATCTTAGTGCCACTATTCACATAAATGAGCTAAATTCTATGAAGATTCTTGGCATTCGAGCCAAATGACTGTTGTTATGGCCACATCCATGGCATGGTTCATTGAAATGTGCCCATATTCTACACAAACATGCATCTTGCAAGCACGCACAATGTTTACGAAGAAAGTGTTCCTTTTCATTGCACAAAAAAAGCATTTTCCATTTTCCGATTGTGAAAATTCGGTTTTTTATGAAGCACCAACCACAAATATATGGCAAAACTTGAGAACAAATTTTTTTTCGAAAATACTAGACCATGTTATATGCACAAATAACCAAATTTCTTCCTCTAATAAGGTTTTCATCCACCTCTTTTGAAAAACACAAGTTTCTGCCGATTCAGTTGGAAATGGGCCAAAAATCATTTTTAGTTACACAACTACCTATTTCAATAGAGATACACAAATTTTTTCTCAATATTCAACCCCTAGCGACGAACAGACATGCCCGTTGTCTTGACTTTATTTTGACACCGGCTTAGAAAATTCAAACAAATTAAAAAAAACCATAAAAATGATGTAAGACCTTCGCGTGGTGTCATTATATATGTCCTAGTGTCCATAAAAAATAATAAACTTAGAATACGAAACTTATATTGAAAAGGTGTTTAAAGAAATGAGCTATCTTCTAATAAGTTTCTTGGCATTTGGTCCAAATAACGGTTGTTATTGCCACATCTGTGGCATAGTTCGTTAAAAATATGCCCATATTCAACAGAAGAATGCATATTGGAAGTACGGACAATATTGACGAAGGAAGTTTTCCTTCTCATTGCACAACAAAACCATTTTCCATTTTCCGAGTGTGAAAAATCGGTTTTTGTAAGAAGCACCAACCACAAATATGTTGCAAAACTTGATAACTAAATTTTAAAAAATACTAGACCATGTTATATGAACAAATAACCAAATTTCTTCCTCTAATAAGGTTTTCATCCAGCTCTTTTGAAAAACACAAGTTTCTGCCGATTTAGTTGGAAACGGGTCAAATTAGAACCACATCTTCCTCGTAATTATCTCATGATTTTTGGAAAAAAACATTTTTAGGTACAAAACTACGTATTTCATCACAGATATACCAAGAGTTTCTCAATATTCAATCCCTAGCTAGGAACGGTCATGCCCGATGTCTTGACTATTTTATGGAATCGGCATAGAAAATTCAAACAAATTCAAATAAAATCAAAATGATGTAAAACTTTCACGTGGTTTCATTAGATATGTCATAGTATCCACCAAAAATAATAAACTTGAAATACGACAATTATATTGAAAAGGTGTTCACATAAATGAGTTATCTTCTACGAAGATTCTTGACATTAGGGCCAAATGAAGGTTGTTATGGCCACATCCAGGTCATAGTTTATTAAAATATGCCCACATTCTACACCAACATGCATCTTGGCAGTACGGACGATGTTGACGAAGGAAGTTTTCCTTTTCATTGCACAAAAAAATCATTTTTAAGTGTGAAAAATCGGTTTTTTATGAAGCAACAACCACAAATATATTGCAAAACTTGAGAACTATGTTTTTTAAATACTAGACCTTGTTATATGCAAAAATAACCAAATTGCTTCCTCTGATAAGGTTTCCATCCACCTCTTTTGAAAAACAAAAGTTTCAACTAATTCAGTTGGAAACAGGTAAAATTTAAACTACCGATGCCTCGTAGTTTTCTCATGATTTTGTGGCAAAAATCATTTTTGGATATACATCTACCTATTTCATTAGAGATACACAAAAAATTCTCAATATTTAACCCCTAGATACGAACGGTCATACCCGTCGTCTTGACTTTTTTTTAAATTGTCATAGAAACTTCAAACAAAAAAACTGATGACGGTGAAAAATCGAACACCCCGGAGTGTAATCTTAGACATATAGAACCGAAAGCACATCTTTACACACTTGGTATGGCACCACCTATGTTTTGGTTGGATTCCGACGCCCCGGAGCCCCTCTCCGACGAAACCGTTAACCCTTTATTGTTAGTTCCATTCTTTCTCATGGAATCTTTTGAAGAATGTAGCTTTAAAAATATGCATCATGATGTAGATCTGTCTCTCCGTTTCGAAATGAGCTAAAGAACGTCGAAATCCTTGTTCGAAAGAAAACTTTATGCTCAAATCAGTGAGTAAGGCAAAAAAAAAACAGAGAAAAAAATCATAGGCCGACGGTATGCCTTTGGCGTAGTTAATGTTTTTTTCATGTTACGTTAGCCTTATCGGGGTCTACACCGACGGCCCGACATTTAGTCGGCGTCGTATCAGGTGGCCATCGACGTCTTGTGCCAGTCCCGTAGTGAATGTATACAGTTTGACTAGCAGTCCAATGATTGGATCATAGGGCATCCATAACAAACATGATTATTTGTGTGCGTAAAATCATGTAATTTAGATTTGATAGAATTTTTTTGTTGGTCAATTTGACACACAAAAAGCTTATACAGAACATGATTCCTAGAGGAGCTTCAAAGACTTAGGTAGTCAAGTCATCTTGCTTGGACCATAATCTCTCATGATAGAAGCACACACCACCCCAATAATGTGAAGTGAAGAGCCAAAAGTTCGCGAGGAACATTCTTGGGGACATGTCACAACTTCATACAAAACTGCGTCGATAAAATGGATATGTACACTAGTATATAGATCGAATCATTTAACCCACAAGCGATAAGGAAAACTGAAAGCTTGTGAAACTATAGTTGAAATACGATCAATCACAATATTCCAAAAGGCACATCCAAATTCATGAGAGAAACAATCTTTTTTTTAGAATATTCAAGCGAGGGGTATTGCTGAATATTTAAGTCATTGTTCACTTTTAGGGGTTTGTTTAAATTTTCTAATTCTTCATTTTTTTTTGCGGGCAAGTTGCTAGGAATTCTTTTTTAATTTCTAAGCAGTAGGGTTTATTGTTCAGATGGATGTTGTATTCCATTCAGAAGATAGAACTAATAATGGAAAGGAATGCTTATGAACCCCGACAATATGTGTATCAGTTACGTTCGATACCATTGTTGCTCCACAATGCAAGCTAGCAAGCCTCTTTCATGCACTTCCATCGTGTAAGTGGGGATCAATTTGTACCCTCTAACCCTAACATGTATCCATTAATCCCAAACAATATCGAGGCTGGTTGTTCCCTAATGGATCCTATTCCAAGAAGCATTACACATATCCATTCCTCCATATTCAGGAACATTTCTTTCTTTATCTAGAGTCTCGTCTAAATGGTGTTAGCAATTCTTACAAGAGTTGCGACGAGTAGGAGGATAAGAATACTACTAGAAAGTGGGGCAAATATATTGAGCAATGGCAAGTGGTAATTCTTAAATAAGTGAAGGCTGGTGGTTACATTAGCTATCCATCCACAACAAATTAATATCGAATATTTCTACCTGTTTTGGAAGAAAGAACTCAAAACTCACCATTCGTGGGCTTCGGTTCAACTAGTTGTCTCGCTCTTGAGGAAGCTTAACTAGTTTTGTTTTAATAACATATGGTGTATGTTATCTGTTAGGGAATAGGAATATGCAACTTGTATTCCACGGGGACAAAAGGCCACAATATATATACATGTACAGGTGTGGAAAATACGTCGGAAACCTCCTAGCTAATAGGAGATCTACAAATATAGACTATTCTCTCTAACACCCCCTCCCTCAAACTCACGATGAATCTACAACCCTGAGTTTGGAGATAAAGAAACTATGTTGTGCTCTAGTCTGAGACTTTGTAAAGAAGTCCGCCAGCTGTAACTCTGAAGGCACATACTGCAGCGCAATAATGTGATCCTACACACTAGCACGAACAAAATAAGTAGCAACACCAATATGCTTGGTAAGCTCATGCTTCACCGGATCACGTGCAATACTGATAGCACATGTACTATCAGACAATAGATCAGTGTGTCGTAACGGAAACACCAAAATCTGCAAGTAACCACCGTAACCAAGTCACCTCAGCGGTCAAAAGAGCTATCTCTTGCAACTTAGCCTCTACACTTGAACGGGAAACTGCGGTCTGCTTCTTCGTCTTCCAGCCAATGAGAGAGCCACCAAGAAAAACATTGTAAGCAAACTGGTACCGGCGATCCATAGGATCACTAACCCACGTGGCATCAGAGTAGGACTGGAGCTGTAACAAGCTAGAACGAAGAAAGAAGAGACAATGAGAGATCATCCCACGAAGATAGTGTAGAACACGAAGAACGTGCTATAGTGAACCGAGGTAGGAGTAGAAGCAAACAGACTCAAGATATGAACATAATAAGAAATATTTGGGCGAGTGACGGCTAGATAGACAAGACTCCCGACAAGATGTCGATAACGAGTCGGATCAGAGAGTGCATCAGCCTCTGAAGCACGAAGAGAAATATTGAGCTCTGTCGGAGTCTCAGCAGTACGCTCATAAGTAAGAGCAGCATGAGTAAGAAGATCATGAATATACCGTTCTTGTATTTAAAGAAACCATCAGAGGTGGATGAAACCTCAATCCGAAGAAAGTTACGAAGCAGACCGAGATCCTACATAAGAAACTGCTCACTCATACGTGCCTTAACAAAGGCAATATACTCAGGGTCGTCACCAGTGATGATCATGTAATCAACATATAGAAGAATAAGAGTGCGATCACGAGGAGAGCCTTGAACAAACAACACAAGATCATGAGTACTAGGAAAAAATCCAGCAGCCATGACCACATAAGCAAAGCGCTCAAACCATGCACGGGGGGCTTGCTAAAGGCCATAAAGAGCGACGAAAATGGCAGACCATGCCATCATCAATAGAATACCCAAGTGGTACTCGCATATAGACCTCCTCACGCAACTCACTGTTAAGAAATGCATTCTTAACATCAAGCTGAGACATAGACCAATGGAGAACAGATGCAACAGCAAGAAGAGTCCGAAAAGTAGTTATGTGAGCAACCAGAGCAAAGTCTCATCATAATCGCGGGCATGCTCCTGCTAAAAGCCACGAGCAACCAGACAAGATTTGTAACACTCAAGGGACCCATAAGAACGGGTATTCACCTTATAGACCCACTTATAGATGACGGTACTAATAGAAGATGGAAGAGGAACAATCTCCCATGTATCGGTGCGCTCAAGTGAAGCAATCTCTTCGGCCATCGCAAGCTGCCATTCAGGATGAACAACAACCTCACGATACGTAGTTGGCTCCGGGATAGAAGTAACACTTTATCTAGCGGGGTATCGAAATCATGAGTATTACAAGGCCGATTACGAAGAGAATAACTCGGCAGAGACGGTGCACCAGAAGTAGAGGGTACATCAGATGACTCGTCCACAACACATGGGCGACGAGTATAGTAGAAAGGAAAAGTTGGATGAGATGGAACAATAGGAGGAGACGGAGAGGGAGAAGACACCGACGAGGAGGGTAAAGAAGTCGATGACGAAGGAGGAGAAAAAGACAGCGGAGTAGACGACACCGGATCAACATGAAGAGAAGGAGGAGAAAAAATAGGAGGAACCAAGGGAAGAGCAAAAAAAAAAGATCCTCCGTAGTAGAGGTCGAGGAGGTCGATCGCGGATAGAAAGGTCAAGACTCATCAAAAGTCACATCCCAAGAAATACGCATCCGACGAGCCACATGATAGCAACAGCGATAGCCCTTATGCTCCTCACCATATCATAGAAAACACACTCAATAGACTAAGCATTTAGTTTGGTGCGTTCACGAGTAGCGAGGAGAACGTAGCAAACACAGCCAAACAAACGTATCATAGAATAGTCAGGATAACGATCATACACTCTCTCAAGAGGAATAGCACCCTGAAGGTCACTAGAAGGCTGGATATTAATGAGATAAGACGAGTTAGATACAGCCTCATCCAAAAATGAGGCGGGAGAGAAGAAGCGATCATCATCGCACGAGCAATGTCAAGAAGATGACGATGATTACGCTTAGCAACGCCATTCTGAGAATGTACACTAGGAAAAGAGAACTGAGCAAGTATACCCTGCTCAGCAAGAAAACCACGTAGATGCTTAGAGATATACTCACCAGCAGAATCAACACGGAACACACAAATAGGTGTAGAAAACTAAGTGTGAACTATGGCAGAAAAACGCTCATAGATCGAGAGAACCTCACTACGAGAAGACATAAAGTAAATCTAAGTGTGACGAGAGTAATCATCTATAAAAATAATATAGTACCGATGAAGCCCCTTTCGAAGTGAAGGGAGTCGGACCCCAAACATCTGAACGAATGAGATCAAAAGGACGCTCAGACACAGAGTCACTATGAGGATATGGTATCTGAATCTTCTTACCAAGCATACAACCCATACAATTCAAAGAAGTATTTCCGGAGACAGACCGCAGATTACCACGATGAACAAGAGACAAGAGACGAGAACCACATAAGTGGCCAAGACGTTGACGCCACTGCTCAAAAGAGCCGGTGGCTGCGACAACAGGGGCCAAGAGACTGGCGACGGTGGCAGCGGAAGGAAGACGAAGCCAATCAAGCTCCCATAGGCCATCATGGCGTCGGGGGCCAACACCAAGCGAAGCGCCCGTAAAACGATCCTGAACAGAACAGGAATCAAAATCTAGAGTGACCCTACAACGAGATCGACAATCTGAGTAACAGAGAATAGCTGCATGGTGAGTCGAGGAATAAGAGCAACAGAAGGAACATGAAACGTGGAACTTCTAAGAGTGCCTCGACTAGCAACAGGGATGAAAATACCATCAGCAGTACGAACAGAGACATGAGACTCGACAAGTTGAATAGAGCTCAAAGCGGAAGAGTCGTAAGTCATATGGAAAGATGCTCCGGTATCAAGAACCCAAGAGAATGTATTCTCTCAATTGTAGAAAAATCAGTCGTAGAACCGACAGTACATGTCGGTGAAGAGTCCCAAGTAGCAAATAGGCATTGGAGTTTGCAATCTCGTGTTTGGTCAAAGACGCAGCTGAAGAGGTCGAGATAGACGTGTCAACCAAGGAGGACCAATCACCAGCATGTGTGGTAGTCATGCGGGGAGTGGGCGGAGAGCGGTCAAAAGTGCATGCACAAGCCACGGGAAGAGCCAACAAAAAGAGGCTTGGACCGTGTGCAGATGCCGCAAGAGTCGAGGTAGAGCGGCCTGTCGACATATACGGAGTCGACGTAGAGTAGACACAACCGCGGACAGAAGCCGCGAAAGTCGACGTAGAGCAGCTAGTCGACATAGACGGAGCCGACGTACGGCCACAACCGCAGCAGAAGGCACGAGAGTCGACGTGTAGCGTCGAGTCGACATAGAAGGAAAAGGCAAAAGATTTGCCTTGATTCATTAATAGAGAAGATGTTTAGGTCATCATAAATATATACAAACCATGGAGGAGCAATCTCCGAGAAAAAAAGTCTACTCTCGCGAAATTAAAAGACCCAAGTGTTTGGCTCCCGCCAAAACCCAATTCCGAGCTTCCGATTTGATCTTAGCAAAAACGATTGTAGGCAACGTGTTAAAACGTTGGAAGGTTCTTGCGTTCCTCTCAAGCCATAGGTCCCAAGTGACTAGAATGAACAGGGATGCCAAAGCTTTCCTCCTGCCGCTATGGGCAAGGGTAATTGTGGTCCACCACTCCTCCACATCCCCGTAGATGTGCCAAGAAGAGGGCTCAAAATCCTCGAGGTGAAGCCAATCTTTGACCATGGTCCATATCCGGATGGAGTCGACATAGATGAAGATGACGAAAAGCGACCACAACCACGGCAGAAACCGTGAGAGGCGACATAGACGAAGTAGCACGGCCGCAAGTATGCACGGAGGCTTCCAGCGTCGATGTAGAGCAGAATACGGACGTTGTCTGGGAAGGCGATGAAACAGGCAACAAGCAATCGTGGAGGAGCACCAAGCAAAGACGACAGCCTCTCAGGACAACCAAGAATAGAATCATCGGTCATCTCCCGTCTTTTTTTTATCTTTTTTTCTTTGGAACTGCTCGGTCAACGCACCGAGATTGGATCGATACCAAGACACACACAAGGCGAATGGACGGGCGGCCGGAGGCAGCAGCTAGCAGCCGGACGACCAGAGGACGACGGAGGCGAGTGGCCAGAGGGCGGTGGACGGGCGGCTGGCAAGCAGCGGACAACGGCAGCCTGGAGACGACGTGCCAAAATACGGGCCGGCAGGTCACCAACGACGGGCTGGAGATGTAGCAGTTGCTTGAGGACGTGCTGGCTGGAGATGCACTGGCTGCTTCGGCGGCTGAGGACGGTCAACGGCAGCTGAGGACGCACATCCTGTACGAGGCGGCCAGATCCGATCAGAGGAAAGGAAGCGGGAATGCACGAGTTGCGCGAGAACTAAACCTAGTGT
Source organism: Alopecurus myosuroides (assembly GCA_028641055.1). Classification (NCBI taxonomy): domain Eukaryota; kingdom Viridiplantae; phylum Streptophyta; class Magnoliopsida; order Poales; family Poaceae; genus Alopecurus; species Alopecurus myosuroides. Next base: position 73,821,619 of record CM054058.1, read on the forward strand.
GATACCATGTTAGGGAATAGGAATATGCACCTTGTATTCTATGGGGTCAAAAGGCCACAATATATATATACATGTACAGGTCTGGCAAATATGCATGATACCTCCTTGCTAATAAGAAATCTACAAATATAGATTAATCTCTTTAAAATTATCTACAAGTAACTAGTTGAAATGTCCGTGCATTGCTACGGACTATGTAGATCAAATAACCTTTTCTCTAGTATTTGTTATATAGGAAGAGAGAGATAAAAAAAAGTCTCCATCATGTTTAATATGCCACTAAAAAGATATTGTTTTCTCCATTGCCTTCATTGTGGAATGCGTAAAGTTTTACATATGATATGGCATATATAGAATAATTATAGCAAAGTGCTTATGGGTTGCCACGGGGTAAGACCTACATAACAATCTATTTATGATCACCCATGTTGTTTTTATAGTTACATCTTTCCATGTCCGTCCTTCAATCCTGTCACACGATAAAATAAAATATCTTCTCACTCAAACATTACCCTACGTCATCTTCCACACATCCAGCTCGATCTGATAAGCCATGGCCGCCGTCTTCTCACGGTCCCCTTGTCCACAGTCCTAACCGCCGCTGCCACCAGTCACCACTTCTTCCGCTAGCTAGTACTTCCAGATGGAGTCTAGCACTTGACACGTATTAGCTGGGAGAGTTGCCGCGGAGTAGATGGAGGATATAAACTATGCTTCATCCTGATTCTCTGAATGCAATATTTCTTGAAATTAGTGAATGAAGGTTTTTATTTTTTGCAATGGTTCGTCGGATACAGATAATACTAAATAGAAACTTTTTAGAATCTGACAAACTGTATACCACAAGGTACAAGCAACAAGACCCTGGCATCCCAAATAATAACTCGAGAGGAGGGTCACGTGCTAGTCTAAACTACTACAAGCCTCTCCTAGATCTTGAATAACTCAATTTTTAGTGGTCTTTTTGGGTAAGAATAATATTTTATATCATTCACATTAGTAAGAACACCAAATCAAGGATGCTAGATAAAATTCTATAGACAATATAACCATAGGCGGATCTGGCATCCCTGTTGCCTGGGCTTCCGGCCGCGGCAGCCAGATCAACTAATCAAAGCCCTATGATGCTAATTATCTCTTAATTATGTATCAAATTACACTATGCCGAGGCCGGAAGCCTGCCAGATCCGCTTATGGTTATATTGTCTATAGAATTTTATCTAGCATCCGATTCGGTGTTCTTACTAATGTGAAGGATATGAAATATTATTCTTATCCAAAAAGACCACTAAAAATTAGGGTTATTATAGATATTACACAACTTAGGAGCCCAACTTTTCTAAGCCAAAAGAAGTCTCCAAACAGTTTCTACGACTTTCTCCCCACCAAAGCTTATTCCCACCGAATCCCACAAGACTGCTTATGCATATGCATAAGCCGAAAAGAAGTCACCCTTAATCAGAGTGGGGGATAAACAGAGTGGGAATAAGCCACAGATACCGTATTTTTTTTATTTTTTAGAAATGGAGGTCCGCCCCCAGCCTCTGCAACCACAAATACCATATGATTTCTAGGATAGAAACATAACATTGTTGTTGTGGAAACCTACATCAAAATGTACTTTTGCAATTGGCATTCAATCATTAAACTTTATTTTCTAAACTTTTAAGCCCTTGGTCTGCATCCCCGTTTTATTGTGCACACGTAAGAAGATTACATGATAAATAACATCTCAGAAAGAATAAAGACTAAAAGGTGCATTAGAATCATGTAAAAGTGTGAATGCACATGTATATATATATAGACATAAATACTACTAGGGAAAAGGATACCGCAGGCGCACCAAATTAGGCTACCGTAGGCGAATTTCGGTTCGTCTGGGACCATACCAGCGGTAATGACTTACCGCAGACGAACCTCAAAATGCGCCTGGGGTAACTTGACATACCCCAGGCGAACTGGCACTGTGCGCCTGGGGTAAGCCTTTTACCTGAGGCGAACAGGCACTGTGCGCCTGGGTTAGAGATTCGCCTGGGGTATCATTACTTATTCGCCTGGGGGTATAGTTTTGTTGTGTCAAAAAATAAAAGAAACAAAAATAACAGAATCTCAGCAAATTGACAGAAATAAGTATGCAATTGGCAACAAAATGACAGAATAAAGTTCCATAACAAAAATATTATGGATCATCAACACATAGTCTCGATCATCACCACATAGTTCAACAAATATTACATAGTCTGGAAACAACCATACTACTAATGAATGCAGGAGTTAGTCAGATGGAAATGTTTTTTTGTTCTAATTTCAACAAACTCGTCATCTATCTAGCGGGTTGAGGTAGTTGATGACCATCATCATGTCCAAGTTGGGGCTGTCACTATTCTTCATGGTGATAGAAATAGCTCGGCCAGCCTCCATACCAACTCTTGGGGAATGGAACTGCCTCCATGCTTGAGAGTTGATGACGACGTGACCATCAGCATTATCCCTGGTGAACGGAACTGCGGTGACATTTCCTGATTCTCCACGGCGTACTCCAATGGTACCTTTATGCTCCATGCCAGCACTGTCCGCTACCGCCATAGGTATTTTCTAGAACACACAATTTCAAGAAAGAATAAAAGCACAATGTCACATACCGGCCACATTATAACATAAGCAACTATAGGAATAAGAAAGTGTTAAGAAACATACCATGACATGTCCATTGGAGATATTAGTGTTGGTGATGCGATGCACGAAAGGGATCCCGATGTAGCTATCTATCTGGGGTAGTTTCTGAAGGATACGGTCCTTCTCAAGCTCGCTAAGATTGGATCTTTGAGCAACCACCACATGTTTCCATGGGTCCTCCTCGTCCACATAATCCTCACTGTTCCCAATTTCCTCCTCACTACCGCCATCCACCTGTATACTCTCGCTATCCTCGCTCGCAATCTCGCCCATATACAGAAGTACGATACGAGCTTGCGGTCCTTCCATAGAGAAGTGAATGAGATCACCTCCGCTTAAATTATAGGTGGAGATGATAGACCGCAATTGTTCCCCGTAGAAGTAGGTCTTCTTTCTTTCTTTCTTCACTCAAATCTTGTAAATGGTCCCGTGAACATCGAAATTCACGATATTGCCTACTAACTCGTTGAACTCTTCCCGAATATTGCATGGTACAATCTAAAAAAGAAATATAAAAGAAATACAATCTTGTTAAGAAACATACCAATCTAAGCTGGATAGTAAAACAAAAGAACACAAAAGTTGCAAGTTAACATAAAGCAACCTTTTTCCCTCTCTCTTTTCTTCTCCCTCTTGCATCTGTCATTCTCACCAAAAAGGGCAGTTGGAAGGAACAATAAAAACTTCCAAGAATGCAGTTAGCAGGGTAGACCCGATTAACTTTCCCCCAGCACTCTTGATTACAGTGAAGCTGGTGAAACAAACTTTTTATTCCTTCTCCCTGCTATCTTGCCAACAAAAACCTCTTTGCCTCCTTTATTAAAGTTATATATTCTATGCAGTACTGCAAAGTGTTTTACAAATTGAGTTGCTAATTTGCTATGCAGTACTGCTACAGAACTGTATCATCAAAATCCCCTAGCTAGCCTCCTAGACCTAGGTAGTAGCTAGTACCAGGTCTGGTAGTATGGATGATTAGCATTTGCAGGAGACGACATGTCTAGATATGTTCCTGTCATGTCCTGCCGAAAAAGCCTAAAAACCGTGCCAACCTTTGGTTTTGTTGGATGAAAAAGGCGGGGAGCATGCATAAACAGGAGCAACCTAACACGATCTGCAAAAGACCAACCCTTTCAAATCCACAAACTAATTACAGCCTAAATTAGGTCTTGGGCGGCCATTACGGCAAGACTCACACCTAAAAGCGAGTGTTTAATACACTGGGGAAGAAGAAGCAAACAGCACTAGCCAGTATAGCCTGTTTCATGCAAGCAAGAATGGCCCACCATGGGTTTGTAGAACTTGCTCAAGTTCCACCGATTTGAAACCTATGTGTTTAGTTCTTTTCCAATTATGGATATTTTAGTACCCATTGGTTTATGGTAGGTGCAATGTGAGCAATGCTTTTAATTTGAAACTTGGCGGAGAGGCCTATCTATCTTCATGTTAGTCATAAACTATAATGGCATTGCACGTTCATGGATTCTTTGCAAAAACTAGTAAAGGCTAAAGAGTCAAAAATTCCTTTCCACCAAACAAAGTATTTTGTGGTGCACATTTTTGTTAATACTGTAATCTAGTTGCATAAATAATGAAAAAACTAACATCATCCATTCTCACTTTTCACTAAGCAAGGAAATTAAATGATCTGACATTTGAAAAAAATTCTCATTCGAGAGATCAAGGACAAACTTTGTGGCGCAGCATGTTGATTGTCACTGTAATTTAGTTGCATAAATAATTTCTTGTTTAGATTGAACCCACCATGAAGATCTAGGGACGAGGATGAGCACAAGGAAGAGGGGGGAGCCCTAGCTAGTACTCCCCAGACCAATCCGGTGTTCAAGATCTAGGGACGAGGAGGAGCACAAGGAAGAGGGGGGAGGGGGGCGGACCTGAACAACGACGGTGTGGGCGCGACCTCGAACTGCGCTCGTCCTCGACGTGGGCGACCTCGAACTGCTCCTCCTCGACGGCGCCCTCCAACTGATACTCCTCGACGACGCCCTCCAACTGCTCCTCCTCGACGGCGGCGTGTGATTTGGAGATGACGGCGGCGTGCGGTTTGGGATCGAGATGAGGGTGCGGTACGATTCGATATGTTCTGCGCGGAGCGAGAAAGAAATTAAGTGTGCGGGTGGTGGGGGGTTGGCGGAGCGAGGCCTTGCCCCAGGCGCTTCAGTCAAAATTCGCCTGGGGTGTGTGTTATACCGCAGGCGAACATGTATGCTATTCGCCTGGGGTAAAGGAAGAGTGCCAGGGGCGATGGTGGTGACCCTGCCGCACTTTACCCCAGGCGCTTCTGGATTTGGTTCGCCTGGGGTAACAGACTTACCCCAGGCGCACAGTGCACCTGTTCTCCTTCGCTATTTAGCCCATGCGCATCGATTTGCGTGTTCTCCTGTGATAGGATATGCTGCTATAAGCAAATCTCTAGTAGTGAAAATCATTACTGCACTTCCCGCAATAGAAGCGAAACAAATATTTTAGGTATGACCTGACAAACCGGAGAAAGATACGTGCCGATGACAAAGCCACATATTGTAAGCTAGCTTCTTGGCATGATGTCCTTCACGATCGGCGTGAGGCCGCTGCCCGTCATCCTCTCTCGTTGGTCGCACCGAACGAGCACCGTCAACCCGAACAACAAGAAGTATGCAGAAGCAAAGTGTTGGTACGCAACTCTATGCCAGGAGACATGCCTCAAGAGGCACACACTCTTCTTGGTGTAAGGCACCTACTACGGCAGCAATATCTGGTACCCAAGGCCGAATACAAAGAATCGCCGTGCCCGACATGAAAAGCTCAGCATGGCTACAAGCATAGCCCCGCCGTACGCCTCCATACCACCGGTGGGCTCTCCGCCGTGAGCCGCCAGGGTGCTAGAACTCACACACTGCAATGTCGAACCACCATCGAGGACGGCGCCGATCCCAGGCATGGTTTTCCCGTGCCTGGTGAATCTCAGGCTGCAGCGCCCCTTTTCCTTGGAAGAGTACCTCCAAGCCATGTTCGATGTTGCGCGTGCGGATGGGGCCGGCACAGAGAGGGCTTTGGGCTCCCGAGTCCCTACTGTGGAGGAGGATTGGGTCGACGCGGTGAAGCCGTCGGCTCCCGGCGGCGGACAGTGCTACAGCCCATAGAGGACACCCTGGTCGACCAAGTGCTACAGCGGCGAGTCCAATGCTCGGGGAGAGAAGCCTGACGGATCGCATCAACGGAGAGCTCGGGGATGGGGCTGTCGCGGGAGCGTTGGCGAAATTCCAGCCGGCCGGGCAACGTACGGGAGAATTCTTCCTAGAAATCCGGTCCGATTTACGTTGAAATCGATATCTCTGGTTTTTATTACGATAAATCGCTACCTATGGTTTTTATTACGATCGCTCACTCCGGTTTATTTGACGTACGTACGGTCACTAAGCGTTATTATACAGTAGAGATTATAAATTAAAATAAGGATAATTATAAGGAAAACCGAGGGTTCTCGCAAGGCGTCTATATCCTCCAAGGATAATTATTAGAAAACCTAGTTAATTCATGAACCAAAAGTTCAGCAGGAGAGTGGATGAAATGTTTTAGTCTTTAGGCTCATTTGGGCCATAAGCGTGAGAGTAATGTGGGAGTAATGTGAGTCATAACTCGTAAATACTTTGTGCAAGTAATAATTTTGTGGCTGGGTTTTAAAATCGAGACCTCTTGACTTTAAAACAATAATAAAAATAGGGACTAGCTAGATATCAGTCGACTGAGATATAATTATATCTCAGTCGATTGTGCTGTGCTTAGCTAGCTTAGATGTTTATGCTATAGGACTCTATGTACGGCCATGACCTGCGACGTGCAGCTTGCAGCTTGACCATACAAGGCCCACGAATGATTCCATCAACCTAGCTAGCTAAATCGATCCAGTATATTTGTACGCGTGTTTATGTCAGTCAGTCTCGCCCTTTTTTGTTTTTTTTTCTAAAGGAATTAATCAATTTTTATTGTTTCGCACACGCACGATTATTTCTACATAATTGTTAGTACTCGGTCAATGGTTCTCAGCGGTTGGATTTTTTGCTATTTGTGTTACTCTTAGAGCTGCACGTAGATTGTAATTAACTAAGAATTTTTTTAGTTGTATTGTAACTGTGATTTTTTCGATTGTACCATGACTTTAAAAACTGATTTTACCACACATTTGCACATCGGTTATAATTGGCTTACAGTTGCACCTAGTTGCGCTCTGGGTGAAACTAGTCCTAAATTATACACGGTTGCACAACGGGTGGAGCTAAGCTTACAATTTGCACACAGTTGTGCACCGGGTGCAACCGGCGGACAGTTCCGCCTAGTTGCACATGGAGTTGCAATTTTCCTAAAATTGTACACGGTTGCACATCGGGTGCAATTGACCTTACGATTTGCACACAGTTGCGCATGGTGTGCAACTTGACCTAAAATTGTACACGATTGTGCATCGGGTGCAATTGACCTTACAATTTGCGCCTAGTTGCGCATCGGGTGCAACTGGCCGGCGATTACACCTAGTTGCGTATGAGGTGCAACTTGTCCTAAAATTATACACAGTTCCGCATCGGGTGCAACCCATAGTTGAACATGTTTGCGCATGGGGTGCAACATCGCTAAAATTACACACAAATACACATATGGTGTAGCTAGCCCTACAATTGCACACATTGCGCATCGGGTGAAACTAGTACCCCCAACTGTGTCGGTGCTACTGACCCACCATTGTACACAATTGTGCATCGGACGCAACTGGGACCCACAACGGGGCGGGTGCACCCCATCCACCATTGTACACAATTGCGCATCGGACGCAACCCACAACAGTGTGGATGCTACTGACCCACCATTGCGCATTGATGCAACTAGGCCCGACTCACTGTTGCATTCGGGGTTGCACACAGTTGCGCAGCAGGTGCAACCGGCGCCTCCTAGTTGCGAATGGGTGCAAGTAGCCCAAAAATTGCATATTGTTGTGTATTAGATGTAACTGGCCAAGCTACTTAAAATGAAACAAAAACGGCGGAGAAAAAAACATAAAACATCCGCCTCCCATGCCTAAGCAACCCAAAAAGAAAGGCAAGGCAATAAAAAAAAATCACCTTAGCACGTGATTGTGCACAAGTATTTATTTGTACAGGACCTAACTTGCAAAAGGACCGGCCCATCTAGCTACCAGCCTAGCAAAGGTTCGCTCAAAAAGGGCCGGTACGGTCCATCTAGCTACCAGCGAAGCAAACGCTCGCTCAAAACATACGGACAACACACCGCAACACGAATCCAGAGATATAATCGGACGGTGTCAAAAATCGACTGAGAATTAACTAATTCTCAGTCGACTGAGAATTAGGAAATCCGATAAAAATATTATTTAGTTACCCGACCAGTCCACCGGTACTATAGTTAATTTGTTGAGTTTGCATGACAACTCTATATGACATCAAGAAGCTAAAGTTGTTTTCGACAGGATTCAGGTGGCTGGCCATCACAAGTTGGGTATTACGGCCGGTTCTGCCGACTTTTCTGAGGCGTAGGACAAACTTAAAAAATAGGTACTTTACAGTGGAAGAAAAAACTTGTATACATACATATGAGTACTTTACAGGATGACTGAACCGTTACGGGCGCCCTCTGAGGCGATATCAGAGGCGACTCCGGTGATCACCGGGGGGACTCCGCCGACGGGATCCAGGGCGAGCAGAGGCGCCAAGAGCTCTTCCGAGCGGTCGGGGAGTTCATCCGAGGTGCCACATACTACTCCGGTGTGTGGCGTTCACCCTCGTGATGGCGAGCGGCGCTTCGAGGAATCTCGATCCACCCCTTTTGGGGGAAGGTTCTGGATTCTTCAATCGGGAGGCTCGGGCGATGAAATTTCTGAAGGCGAGGAGTTGGAGGAGGCTCGAGCCGGCGGCGAGGATGGAGGAATTGGATCCCCTGACCCGCGAGTCTGGTGTGCAACACCATCTCCGTCGCCTCACAGAGATCTGATGGACAATAAGTCTCGCCGCCGCGAGGAGAAGAGGAGGCGGCAGCGGGAGGCAGCACTGCAGCTCCATGAGGATCAGGAGGATATTTCTGATGAGGTGAGCTTCTCTTCTTCTCTGCTGGCCTGCGCTCAGCGACGGACACGGCGAGGGGGGGTGCAGCTTCAGCTGAATTCCTTTACGCCTAACTCCTCTTCGCCGGGAGATGATGAGGATGGTTGGACGGTGGTCGTTGGACGCCGCGGTCGGAAAACTCACACTCGCGAATTGTCGCTCTCTGATCCGCTGGGATCTCGCGGAAAACTCGGGAATCATTGGAAAAATTTGAAGTTTCCATTTTCCCAAAAAGGAATCGGGCCAATGGGCCTTCTGCCGGTTCCTAGTGGTTCTTATGTCAGCGTGAGCCTGTGCCAGGATACCAAAACTCCACACATCGCGGAGGCGATTGCCCTACGGAGTCGTCTGACGCACAGACGCCGCCGTCTTGGCTTCCTCTGGTTTCCTCTGTCGGGATCCATGGCGGGCCGAGGGGGTGGGTTTGCTGGTGGTGATCGGGGAGGCTTTGCTGGTGGTGATCGGGCAGGGAAAGCTCGCGGTGGAGGCCGCGGCAACTTTAACAACTTCCAGGCTGGGGGTTCTAGCGGCATGGCTGGCCGGGATGATTACCAGAGGCAGGGAGGTTTCAATCGGAATCAGAATTTCGGACAGAACATCAATCGGACTGGTATGCAGGGCAATATTGCAGGTGGCTCCTATGATAACCGTGGAGGTGCACAGTACGGCCATTTTTCGTATCGTGCTGGTTCAGGGAACAATTATAATGCTGGGCAGAACCAGGATGGTCGCAACGGGGCAGCGGGAGGCAATGGTCAGTATAATCGGGGTGAGTTCAATGGAGGCGTTCGCCGATCTTTTGTTCCACCGCAAGCGGGTTTTAATGCAGGTTCTGGGTTCCACAATGAGGGGAACCGATTCAATGCAAGACCACCACCGAGATTTAACAACAAGGGTGGAATCGGTAGGGGTCGTGGTAGAGGTCCTGACCGTAATTTCGTCGGTGCAGCCTCGGTGGCGGCTGCGGCAGTACCTCGGGCTACAGATGCGGGGGAAGTTGCTGCTGTTGGGACTTATACCCAGGTGGAGCAACAGGCACCTGAGAAGGAGAACCCATCTGGCTCGGTTGCATCTGTTGATGAGGGGAAGAAACAGAAAAAACAGGAAACCAAATGTTATCGTTGTGGTCTAACTGGACACGTTCTTGCTGATTGCGAGGTTCCTTTATGCGATTATTGTGAGAGTGTGGGACACTTGTCTAAGGAGTGCCATTTGCTAGATGCTCCAAAACCTCAGGTCATTATATATGTCCATTACCACGACGACTTAACTTTCTTCGGTATGGACTTGACTAATTCTTACAGGCCAAAAACCGAGAATACGAGACTTGCTATGGTTACTGTCAATGGAGGATCCTTGTCTATTCCTCAGATTGCGAGAAATCTACAGCGAGTGGTCCCTGTGGATGGGTATAATTGGGATGTGCTTCAGGTTGGCCATAACGTCTACAAGGTCATGTTTCCCTCAAAAGTTGAATTGGATAGGCTGAAGCTGTTTGGTGGTTTCAGAGTTCCAAATAGTGTATGCGAGTTGAAAGTGGATGATTGGTATGGCCGCACTGAACCAATGTGGATGTTACCACATGTGTGGGTCCGTATGGAAGGAATACCTGAACGTCATACTGGTGATTTTCTCACTTTGTGGGGTCTTGGTACTCTGTTTGGTAAAACTTCTAAAGTTGATATGGCATATACCAGGAAGCACAAGGTTCTGCGCATTCTAATTGGGTGTGTAGATCATACCAAGATTCCTAAGGATTTACCGATTTTTATCAAGGATGGTTTCTACCAAATTAAGTTTGTAGTAGAGCCAACCATCTTGGAAGATGAGGGGGATATGGATGTGGATTCTAGCAATGACCGTGATGACGAGAAGGATGATGATAATGAGGAGGTTCATGAAAAGAAGAAAGGGGAAGGTAAAACTCAAAATGAGTCGGCCACCAATACTACTGTATTAACTAAGCATGATGGTGCTAATGATACTAAGAGCTCTATACCTGTAGCTACTAAAACAGGGGGGGGGGGGTCGTGTTCTCTCCACAGCTGTTGGAGTCTTTTCGAAAGGTGTCCAACTTCTCTTCCATGTATGGAAAAGATGATAAGCAATTAGATATTGATTCTCAGCTTAGTAGTGTCGAGAGGATTCTTCGTGAAGAAATAAGAATATTTCAGTTAGCATCGAGAATTACTACTGCTCGTTCTCTGTCCGCCTCGGGGAAGGTTTCCTTGAGCACTAATGAGTGTGAAGGTTCACCTAACGTTAGTGCTACTGTCGATGCCACTCCCACTTTGATGAAGAACACGGTTGACACTGTTCTTGCATCTACTAAAATTACAGAGGTACATAATATTTATTCTGATCATTGTTGTCTACCTGTTGTGGGTATTCTATTTGCTTCGAATGTGTCTGTACATGCATTTCTGAAGCGTGACAATTGGCACTTTGATATGCAGGGGGTCAAGGAGGATCATGGAGCTGAACACTTGGTCCTCCTCGAGGCTCCTAAGGTGGCTTCTGACTCACTGCAGCGCGGGGTAGTGGACTCTGCTGCAGTGTTTCTGGCTGGGGACTCGCGGCAGCGCGGGGATTTTTTGCATGATCAGATGCCAAATATTGAAGCTAATGCCGTGGCTGAGCCAGGAGTGGTTTCTGCCAAGGGCAAGTGCATGGGCTCCTCTGCTTTCACGCAGACTGCTGTACCTCTTGCGGTACATGTGCCTTCTAATCATACGGTTCTAGGAGAGATAGTGGAATCGGGGATGGATGCATGCATTGCTCCAGACGTACAGACTATGAATTTTTTTGGCAATAATGAGCTATCCAGTTTGAGGTATCTAGCCCGATTAATTTAGCTCTTCATCATTGTATTCCAGTGGCTGTCTCTACAATAAAGGAGTTGACTCCTTCTAGTTGTTTGAAGCATAATTCGTGTGAGACTATTGTGCAGGATAAATAGGTTATTGCCTTTGGCGGCATTGCGTCACCACAGTCAGCGGGTATTCGATCAAGCGATAGGATACGTGCTCAGCCACTCGCGGATTTACCTGCTCTCGACCGTGCCATGATGATGGCACAGCGCCGAGATGAGGAGCAAACAGCAGGTACATCTAATTGTCTTTCAAATTCATTTGTTTGTTTGAATGATGAAGTTATTTTAGATAGGGCTGCGCGTCTAGGGGTATCTTTGGGTGTTTCTAGCATAGAAAAGGCTAGGTCCGTGTCTTTGATTAGGAGTATCGAAAAAAACAGAAATATCACTTTCTTGAATAGGACTTTGGGTGAGACTGAGAGCGATGAGTGTAAAACTGGTATTTTAAACAGGGCATCCATTTTGTCGGAGGACCTTGATGAGGAGGTAGAGGATATTTTGGTCCCGGATAGTATGATCTAGGAACCTCCATTGAAAGATATTAAAACCAAAGGGGAAAAGAATAAAAGCATTGGCTTATCTGTGAGACGAAAAAGTGCTAGACTAGAGAAATTAAAGAGTAATTTGAGATGAAAGGTATGATTTGGAACAGTGATGGGTTTGGAGATCCTGCCAAACATTTGTTTCTCAAGGAAACTATTATCGAAAAGAAATTAGATTTTGTGGCCATTATTGAAACGGGGCCTTCTGATTTTGCATCTCCTTTTTTAGCTCATTTATCCAGTGGTCTCGATTTTCTTTGGTATTGTTTACCACCTCAAGGAAGATCCGGGGGGATTCTGGTAGGTTTCAATAGTCAGTTTATTTTGGTTCAGGATCTTGTTTGTGGAGATTTCTGTGTCAAGTTTAAACTTAAGTTGCGTAATGATGGTTTCATCTGGTCACTAGTCATTGCATATGGGGCTGCTCAGGATGCAATGAAACCTGCTTTTTTGGCGGAGTTAGTTCGTGTGTGCGAGAATGTTGATACCCCTCTATTGGTAGGAGGGGATTTTAATATTATTCGCACACAAGAGGAGAAGAACAATGATAACTTCAACGCTCGTTGGCCCTTTATCTTTAACGCGATCATTGAGAGTCTCGATCTAAAGGAGCTAGAGCTCTCGGGTAGACAATTCACATGGGTGAGTAGGAGACCGACTCCAACTCTTGAAAAATTGGATCGATTTCTTGCAAGTGTTGATTGGGAACAGAAATTCCCACTTGTTTCGGTTCATGCTTTATCCAGGGAAGGATCTGATCACACTCCTCTCGTAATTGACTCAGGAGGTAGTGCTCATGTGGGTAATGAGGCTAAATTCTCTTTTGAATTGGCTTGGTTGAAAAGAGAGGGGTTTGTGGACATGGTCTCCAAAGAATCGAGAAATACTTTAGGAGGGTCGTCACCGATTGAAAGGTGGCAATCTAAAATTTGGCATTTGAGACAATTTTTTAGGGGATGGGCAAAGAATATTAGTGGGGAATATAAATTTTTGAAAGATAAGCTGTTGTTGCTTATAGAAGAATTAGATATTAAGGCCGAATTTGTTGTTTTATCACCAGATGAGAGGACAGCCAAGAGAGATGCTGATGAGTATCTGGCTAGGCTAAGGCGTGAGGAAGAATCTAAATGGGCTCAACGTGCTAAAGTTAAACATGTCCAGGAAGGGGGGAGTAATACGCGGTACTTTCACTTGATTGCTAATGGTAAACATAGAAAAAAGAGAATTTTCCAGCTTGAGCAGGATGAGGGAACTATTGTAGGGGAGAATAATTTGAAAGTGTTCATTTCAGAGTACTATAAGAAATTGTTTGGAGCTCCTGATAATAATACGTTTAGCATGATCGAAAATTTTAATTGGGATATGCCCCAAGTATCTATGCAAGAGAATGTGGCTTTGACATCGAATTTTACTGAAAAAGAGGTGTCAGAGGCTATCTTTCAGATGGAACATAATAAGGCCCCAGGTCCTGTTGGTTTTCCTGCTGAATTCTATCAGACCTTTTGGGAGGTTATCAAGATTGACTTGATGGCTATGTTCACTCAATTACAAAATTGTGAGTTACCGCTTTACAAGCTGAACTTTGGGGTCATCACCCTGTTACCTAAAAAGGAGGATGCCAGTAGAATAGAACAATACAGACCAATTTGTTTACTTAATGTGAGTTTTAAAATATTTACCAAGGTGGGGACGAATCGTGTTTCCGATATTGCTCACAAGGTGATTAGGCCAACTCAATCTGCTTTTATCCCAGGGCGTAATATTTTGGAAGGAGTAGTTATTCTGCATGAAACTATTCATGAGTTGAAATCTAAGAAGTTAGATGGTGTCATTTTCAAAATTGATTTTGAAAAGGCATATGATAAAGTAAATTGGGGCTTCTTGCAACAGGCCTTAAGGATGAAGGGGTTTGATCCAAAATGGTGTGATTGGGTTAGTCAATTCATCCAAGGGGGGAGTGTGGGTGTAAGAGTGAATGATGATACTAGTCACTATTTTCAAACACTCAAGGGTCTACGTCAAGGGGACCCGCTCTCGCCTATTTTATTTAATATTGTGGCCGATATGTTGGCTGTTCTTATATCACGAGCCCGAGATGATGGGCAAATAGGATCTTTGATACCTCATTTGGTGGATGGGGGGATTTCTATTTTACAATATGCAGATGATACTATTTTGTTCCTAGAAGATGATCTAGATAAGGCTGTTAATATGAAACTAATTCTAGCTCTATTTGAACAATTGTCGGGGCTAAAAATAAATTTTCATAAGAGTGAACTGTATTGTTTTGGAAAAGCTGCTGATAGGGAGGATGATTATAGGTCCTTATTCGGTTGCGAGATTGGATCTTTGCCATTTAAGTACCTTGGTGTCCCCATTCATTATCGTAAACTTCTAAATAAGGAATGGAAACCGGTCGAGGATCGCTTCGAGAGTAAATTAGGCTGTTGGGCTGGTAAAATACTTTCGTATGGAGATAGACTCGTTCTTATTAACTCTGTCCTAACTAGCCTACCTATGTTCTTACTATCTTTCTTTCCAATACCTGTTGGGGTTAGGAAACGCTTATATTTCTTTCGTAGTAGGTTCTTTTGGCAGAGTGATTCACATAAGAGAAAATATCGTCTTTCCAAGTGGAATATCGTTTGTAGGCCTAAGGACCAAGGTGGTTTAGGAATTGAGGTACTTGAAATTAAGAACAAATGTTTACTGTCCAAATGGCTATTCAAATTATTGCATGAACGTGGGGTTTGGAAGGAACTACTTTGTAACAAATATTTGTTTGACAAATCTTTGTCTCAAGTGGAGGTAAAACCTACGGATTCTCCTTTTTGGAAGGGGCTTATGTCCGTTAAAAAAGATTTCTTCAAAAGAGGGTTCTTTAAGATAGGTAATGGACTATCAACTCGTTTTTGGGAAGATACTTGGTTAGGGAATTCTCCTTTGGCTTCTCAATACCCTGGGCTTTATAACATTGTGAGGAGTAAGAATGTGCTGGTATCAGATGTGTTATCACATACTCCTCTGGATATTCAATTTCGTAGAAACTTGGTGGGCGAGAGGTGGGGTGCGTGGTTGTGTTTAGTTCGTAGTCTCATGGAAATTCAGCTAAACAATGATAATGATAACTTTGTTTGGGGTCTTTCCGTTGCTGGTAATTTCTCCGTCAAATCCATGTATCTGGACTATATGCATGGCAATACTCCTTTTCTGCATAAATACTTGTGGAAATTGAAGGTTCCACTAAAGATAAAAGTGTTCATGTGGTTTTTGCAGCGCAAAGTGATTCTAACTAAGGATAATTTAATTAGGAGAAACTGGGTTGGGTCTAAAAAATGCATGTTTTGTGATAGTGATGAATCGGTGGATCACTTGTTTATACATTGCAGTTTTGCTAAACATATTTGGAGGCTGCTTCACTTTACATTTAGTATAGCTCAACCAGTTAGCATTGATCATATGTTTGGTAATTGGCTACATGGGATAGACAACAAATCTAAAGCTCGAATTCAAATTGGAACTTGTGCTTTTATCTGGGCAATTTGGAATTATAGGAACGACATGGTTTTTAACAAATCTAGAGGTGCTCACTTTTTGCAGGTTACTCACCAGGCCACATATTGGATTCACATGTGGTCCTTCCTTCTGCCGTTGGAGCAGCGGGATCTTATGGATTCTGGATGTACTCGTTTGATGGCGGTCGTTCAAGCTATCTACAGCCAGGGTGGCTGGCTGCACACTAGACCGATCCTATGAGTTTTTTAATAATTTTGATACAATTCTTGTGGTTGATTTTGGTATCTATTCTGGATGTTGCGTGATTTGTAAGACATTGATTTGTACTTTTCATCTTTTTTAATATAAAAGCAATCAGCTGTGTGCATCCTCGCGATGCAGAGGCTGGGTCTATGCTCCCATTTCAAAAAAAAACATATGACTTCTTTCCAAGTCAATACATAGAATCGTATGATCTATTTGTACAAAAAAAAATCGTATGATCAATGAGAACATCTAGTGGCGCAAGTATAAAAGGTGCGAAGATCATAAATCGCAATATTATCAATTTGGACTACGTTGAAACAGACCTGAGCCATGGCCCATCCGGCTCAGCCGAATCACGGAAGGTGGGATTGTAACAATTATTATTAAAAAAAAAACGAGGAATGCATGTGGGCAAAAGAAATCGTGAGCAGAGATACTTCAACCAAGACGAGAATAGCACCTCAAAATCAAACTGGACACAAGTTCATCTCACATTACGATGCATCTCTTATTTAGCTGCTAAACTTTCATTGATCATAGAGTAGAGAGGGTACAAGGAGCAACCAGGACCACAGCAGAGCGCAGATGATGCAAAGAGAATCATCACAAGAAGGAAAGGGATCCATTCACACTTAGGGCATCTTCAGTCGACCCCCCTAGAGCCCCCCAAGCGGCCTTCTTAGCGCCGAAAGCGACGAATAGCGTCTTTTCTGCACCAGCCGCCCCCCAGAAGTCCAAATAGCGCCATTTCGGCGCTATTTCGCGCCGCGGCACCAAGGCGAAACCCAGTCCGCTGGGTTCGGATTGGGTGGGGGGGCAGCCACGCGGGCCAGCGCTGTCAGCGACGCGTGGGAAAACCGCGGGAACAGAATCCCCCGCCCGTGAGCTTCTTCTCGGCTCCCGCGTCGGTCAAAAACTGCCGGAGTAATGGCGTGACGGGCGGCCAGTGCATGCGCCCCAGTCAAAGGCTGACGGAGTAGTGGCGTGGGCGGCAACGACGTCACGCGCGGCGCAGTAAATGCCCCGCCAGGGCTAGAAAAGGCCCCTCGCTGCTCGCCGCTCTACCCATTCTCGACGTTTATCCCCTCGTCCTCACCGCCCTCACTCTCATCGCCCTCGTCGCACTCCACCTAGACACCCCCGAGACGATGCCTCGTCGGCTCCGTGCCTGCCGCAGCTCGCTGTTGTACTGCCTACACGAGGCCGCGACACTTGGCCATAGTGACGGCGACATCAACAACGAGTTCCACTACTAGGAGAAAGAGCAGCCGCCAGCTCAGGAGGAGGCGGCGCCCAAGCAGTAACCGGCGCAGGAGGCGCCGCCCGAGAAGCAGCCGGCGCAGGAGGAGGCGGCGCCCGAACAGCGGCAGCCAATCTGGCCCGAGCAGCACGCGGCGTGCCACTCGTTTGAAACATGGCGCAACGAGGAGGCGTTCCACCGTGTCCGCGCTAGCCTCGAAGAGGCGGCGGCAGTGGCTGAGGCTGCCGCTATTCGGGTATCCTTGGAGACTCACCAGAGGAAGGAGGCGGAGCGCCAGGTCTACCGACAGCTCACCGCGAACATGGCGTCAGATGAGCAACCGCCATCCCTCCGAGCAGGCGCAGTTGCACCTGCTGCGGATGCAAGGCAGAGCGGAGCGACGCTGACTCGCTACGGTGGCGAACCCATCGCCAAGCGACCCATCGCCAAGCAACCCATCGCCCTTCGCCGAGAACGAGAACGACCACGAGGCTGGCCCCTCCAACATGCCGACCTACGACGACTGCGAGGAGGACGACGAGGAAGAGGACGACGTCTAGGAGAAGGGCGGCGACCAGGCCGGGCGATCGCGAGGAGACTCGGCCTGCCGTGGTTTTTTTAAAGTTTTTTTTGATGTTTTTAGTTAAATTATGCCGTCTTTCTGTAAAAATATCGTTGAACCTATGAATTTGCGCCTATTTCAACGAGTTCGCCGTTTTTGAATTAATTTGGGCCGAGGCTTGAGCTGGGGGCGACTGGGAACCGTGCCCCCCAGATTCTGGATTAGCGCCGTTTGGCGCCCCGACGGCACCAAAACAACGATGCTTTAGGCCCTGGGGGGCGTCACGGCTGAAGATGCCCTTATGCTCGTTCCGAACATCAAACTAGTGTCATGGTGCTACTCTGTTATAGCACCATGCACACGTCAGTGACACGGATATATCAGCACTTGGCCACAAGAAGGTTTTTTTTTTCTTTTTTTTTTTGAACAAAGATTGGGGTCCAAGACCCCGATGCTGCGTTTTATAGAACCACGTGGCAGTTACAGAGTAAAGTCAAGCCTTTATCATCTATTGCCCTAGAAGACCTAAAATTCGAAGATAGGGCTTGACTAATTGTACAAAACACCCTAGGAACAAAAGATAAAAAGCGATCAGGTCCCTGGCTTTGACTGCCACACGACGCCGGCGATCTCCAGACGCGAAGAGCGTCGAAATCGGAGCAGGGTGATGAACTCGGTCTCTCCCTTCCGGCGTGAGATCCGCGGGCGCCGGCACACGCAACACCACCGAGGACGAACCACTTGGTGATATCGCATAGCCGAGCTCCGGCGCTGGACTTTGAGGGCCTCCGCTATGGAGGTTGCAGATGTAGACCACCTTCTTGGTCTTGAATCGCGGCGGTGCACCACCCCCGCGTGATGAGCTCGAGATTGCAGCTGAGGCCACTCAAACGAATCCAAAGGAGACCAGCAATCCGCACTTCTCGCCTCGCCACCATGACGAATCCGAGGAAGACGGGCGCCTATCTCCAGTCGATCTGCAGAGCAGCAGGTAAGGCAGTCGAAGTTATTGAACCAGCCTTGTTCATCTCTTCCTCTGCGACGAATCCACCATGGATTCAGCACACGAAGAAGAGAGGAACTAGATCCACCGTCGCTGCTAGTCGATGGAGTCCAGCCGGAGAGGAAGGGGAACGCCAAAATGGCGAAAACGAGCACGACGGCTATCCACAACCTAAAACTAAATCCTAATCTACAACTAAACAGGGGGGCCGGCACCCTAACTCATCGCCGTACCAGCTAGCGCCAGCGCCAGCGGCAGGGATGGCCGGAAAAACGGGGCGGCGGCGGTGGACTCTCAAGCAGGGCAAGCGGGGGTGCGGGGGTGGGGGGGGTGGGGGAAAGAAGTCCAAGAAGGGTTGTTAGCCCTCTTCCAAACTCGCACCATCTGGTCAATTTCTTACTAACTGTGTCCGTTCAGTCAGTTTGCTCTTGCAGACTGCACTTCTTGCACAGTCGCACCCTAGCTGTAAGTAAATTTATACTCCAAAAATAATAAGTCAGAAACATGATTCTTAATCTGATTGTATAGAGGTGTAAGCATGTATATTTTTGAACGCACTTTAATCTGATTGTACAGTTTGAACGCACGGAGCGCAGAGGATGAGGTGCCGCGGCCACGCGCCGGTTTTGCCGCCACTGTTAGTGCGCTCTGTGTGCCTGAGCAAGCGTTGAGCAAAAGGGATTGGTTTGGTCGGGCAGAGGGCACTCTGGTGCACCCCACCAGGGCTATATGCCCTCTGATGGATAAACCTCTGATGAAACTTTTTCTAAAAGTACACGCCGCTGAAAGTAACCATCCCTCGAAGCTGGTCATCACAAATAAAAAAAGAAAACTGCTCGCCACACGTCATCAGCTGTCACTCTCGTTCCAGCTAAGAGCATTCAATGACTAAATGTTGTTCTTATTTTTTTTGCGCTCAATGTCTAAATGCTGTTAACTGGGGAATGGAAGGCTACGCGGTTGTATAGTGGGCATTGGCTCCGTTCTTCAAATATAACAGTGGAGGGTGCAACAGTATACGTCCATCCCTTAGAGCATGTCTAACAGAACCCTTACATTTTCGCCCCCTAAATCGCGTGTACAGCGCCCTGCACACGAAATCGATGAATTTTTTTGCTCAGATGAACGCGTTCATCTAGCAGACCCCCTATCGCCGCCCTGTATGTTTGAATTTAAACTTCGCGGGAGAATCCGATGAACTCGATTTTATTGATCACCATTGCTGGTACACGAAATCGAGCTCGAGCTCGTCCATCTAGCCTAATCTAATCTATGAAGACGACGTCGCCGGCAGCCTCCATCGCCTTGAAGGCCTCGACGTCGGCGAGGGCCCGCGCCTCCTCCTCCGCTTCCGCGCGCGCCGCTGCCTCGGCTTCTTTCTTGGACAGCTCGACGGCCTCCGCGAACGCGGCCTCCTCCTCCTCCGCTGTCGCCGGCACCGCTTGCACCGCCGCGCCTCCTCCTCCGCTTCCGCTTGCGCCGCCGCGGCCCCGCTTGCACTGCTGCAGCATCTCCCATTCGGCGCGCCATTTCTCGAATTGGGGGCCGCGCATCGGCCTTGGCGGCGGGTCGGCCGAGTAGTAGCGGCCGCCCTCCGCGAAGTCCACCAGCGACGGCGGCATGCTCGCCGGCCACGCCGCGTACTTTCAGGCGGGGCGGCGGCTCCCTGCGATCGAATGCTTGCAGTGGAGCCGCCACGCCTCCTCGAGCGTCTCCGGCTCGTGGCGGCGCTTGGAGCGGCCGGTGGAGGAGCTCGATCCTTTGGGGGAGTTCATCGCCGGGAGGCGGAGGTGTTAGGGGCGGATGGGTTAAGGGCGGTGGAAGGAGAAATGGGGCGGCGGGGGACGCGGAATTGCTCACCGGAGCTGCGGCGGCGCGCGGCGGAGCTAGGGTTGCGGGTGAGGGGTTGGACCCCCACCCCGACCCTCACCCACTACTTGTAGGGGGCGGCGGGGGCTATTTCGCAGGCCCCCTAAATTTTGCGTAAGGGCCGGGCCGCATACGGGGGCTGCTAGACGGCCGTTTTGGCCCGCACCCGTATGCCGCCGAAATTTTACGGGGTGCCCGCGCTATAGGGTGCCTGTTAGACATGCTCTTAGATGGATCCACCCCCAACCCTTATCCTCTCGATTGCTGGCAGCAATGAAGCAGCTGATTGTTCCCTGATGCCTCACAGTCCAAACATCATTGCACATAGCTAACTTCTCATGATTGAGAATTTTGAGAGCTACGACGAGTAGAAGATATAATAAGCTACGCAGACTACAAGCATATGCGCAAAAAATACAGAGAGCTAAGGCAAGGGTGTAGTATTCTAAAACTAGGGAATGCAGGTGGTTGCATTAATTACATACACATCCACCACACTTTAAGAGATTATATTTGTCAAGGTTGGTTGAAATAAAATTGTGCTCTTTTTTGGTCTCTGACCGCCCTGCGACTTATGTCTACCCGCGATTGAACGTTGAACAAAAAAATGCACCGAAAAAAAAATTGTGCTCTTCTTTCAGCTATTACCGACCTCTGACTTATTTTACCGACGATTGAACGTTGAACAAAACAATGGCACCAAAAATAAATTTAATCAAAAAAAGCTTGTAGTGCACGAGGAAAATACATGGACGACAGGGGTTTAATCCTCGATCAATGAAGGTAGGATTGTAACAATTAGAAAAAAACGGAGGAATGAATATGCTAATAAAATCGTGGGCAGAAGTACTTCGACTAAAACGAGAATAGCACCACAAAAGCAAACTGGACACAAGTTTATCACACATTCATATCTGATTTAGCTTCTAAACTTTCATTGATCATAGAGTAGAGAGGTACAAGGAGCAACCAGAACCACCTCAAATGATGCAGAGACAACCATCTCCTGACGGAAAGGGATCCATTCACACTTATGCCCGTTGAGAACATCAAACCAGTCTCATGCAGCTAAGCCTTCGGACTAAAGTGTCGCCACTAACTTGGTTCTGACAACACCACCGCCGCCGCCCCTGCTCTTCCTTTGCTCCGGCGGGTACGCTGGCCGGCGCGAAGAAGACGTAGGTGGTTGTGCCTCCTCTGTATCTAGTAGTTATAGGCTTAGATTAGTTTTTGTCTTCATGCTGTTCTCTTATGAGAAGGTTGGCGTGATGCCGAGGGGATTGTGGCTGCTGATGCATCCGAGCTGTGTCGGCTGCCTTGCGAAGATCTCTCCTCTGTCCATGGTGCTCCGGTGGTCGGGGCCGCAGGTGGAAGAGGATGGATTTGCTGCATCCCCCATGAATAAGCTCGACGTTAGGGGCCTTCTCTTCTTCGGGAGGGCGGTTGTGTGGCTGCTCCTTCTAGCCTGCCATGGTGACCAGGAGATCGTGAGCTGCTCTGCAAAGCCTGCTCGGCGTGGAGGGGGTTGGAGAGGCTCGGTTGACCGGCTTGCTGCATCAAGTGGAGATCATCAACAGCGCCGAGATGGCGTCGCTGTTATTCTTGACATATGGAGTCACTCCATGCCAAAGCACAGGAGGTGCTTCTGGTTCTTCTTCCTCCACAGATGG
This sequence comes from Alopecurus myosuroides, assembly GCA_028641055.1. Classification (NCBI taxonomy): domain Eukaryota; kingdom Viridiplantae; phylum Streptophyta; class Magnoliopsida; order Poales; family Poaceae; genus Alopecurus; species Alopecurus myosuroides. Next base: position 73,843,925 of record CM054058.1, read on the forward strand.
AGGATCTTCGGGAGCTCACTCGTGGCATGCTTCGCCGCGCTCTTGTCAAGTGGTTTCGTCCCCGACGAGGGCGTTGACGGCTGCGGTGTTGGGCTCTTTCTCGCCAGCGGTGGTCCTGGACTCGATGGCGTTTCTTCGAGGCGCCCTAGGGTTCTTTTTACAAAAGTTTATCCCTTATCTGTATTGTTCTTATCCCCTGAGGGCTTGCTTGTAAGTTGGACCACTGTTTAATGCAGCAGCGGACCTTTCGGGGTCCTTCCTTAGTTCAAAAAAAAAAAAGTCTCATGCAGCTATATATTCGGGTTATGGCAGCATGCTCACGTCAGTGACTCAGGCCTGTTTGTTTGGCCTGTGGCTGTGCAGTGAAACCTGTGTTTTGCAGGGAAAACTGCTTTTTCTAAATGTCACTTTTGGCGACTTGTCTAGCTGTCTAGCTGTAGGTTGAGGATTTCTTACAGGCTCTTGCAGACTTCACTTCGCACACCCAAATTTATATCTATCTATCTATCTATCTATTCTATTATATACTAAAAGCAATATAAATTTGTCTTTTGAGGCACCTCGTTGATCCATATCACCCAAATTATATGAGCTGTTAGATCTTTAATTTAAGGCTAGGATTTAATAAGCTACCCACGTAACATCTACCCATTTACGTACCATTGCGCCCAAAAAAAACACGCCTGATGCCATTTTTTTTGCGGGGATACACGCCTGATGCCCTAACACTATCGTTGCTGCCATGGCCATGGCCTTGCATCATCCCCAGCAACAGGCTGACAGCCCGTTGCCTTCTTCCTTGCATCGCCATGAGAGTCAATGTGACATAGGATACATCAACGATGAGCTCGCCAGCATGCAGGCCATCCTTGGCGCCTTCGGCTCGGATAGCCACGACAGCCGGCTCAAAGACTGAATGATACAGATCCATGATATGGGGCAACATGGAAGACTGCGTCGATGACTTTGCCTATCGCCTCCCTCAGGACACCACTCTCACCGATGCAAGAATCTGGGAGTCTGGAAGATTCCCCGATGGACCACGTACGCTAACGGTAGAAATTTCCATGACAGGCCGGCTGCCCTACCCAGATGTCCCTAACGGTATCTACACAGGAACAGTTGCTGCCGGCTGGCTTTTCCCGATTTACCTAGCTGCCAATCACGTCTATGTATCCCCGCTCGGTGCTCACAATCAAAATTGGGATGGGGAGGATCTCTCAGGATGCAGCCTTGATATTGAGATGCACGACAACTTAAAGGTAACAAATACTATTTTATTTAGATTGATCGACGCCTACTTCAGTAGCTATCACGTACGCATTCACTCGCAGCCCTCTGCACTAGCCTGAACATATGGTAGACCTGGACCTTGCTACATCTCTGATATGTGTCTATATATACAAACAACTTATTTGCTTAGGTATCAAAATCATGTATGTGTCTAAACATTTTTTAACATGGTAACTTTAATGAATATACAGGTGATCTCTAATCGTAGGTCTTTGCGAAATATCAATAAGGAACTACTTCACGTGCGACGTTTCTTTCACGATTCAAAATCCAGCCGCGTGATGTACTATGGTGTCAATAAGGAACGGTCCGATCTTTAGTGTCGTACAAATATTGGATGGTAAGTGTCGTATACGTATAGCATATTTCGTATCAATATGAATTGTGAGAACAACTACACAGCAATCTTGTCCGTAGTGTTCTTAATGGTATTGTACATGGCTCAACATGCTTGGTTATTCTAGATGTAGTGTCCCAATTAATTTTATTTGCTGATATGATATTTTATATGTAGACGTTACCATGATTATAATTATGTGTAGCGGTGTAATGTGTACATACACAACACCTGATTATTACTATGGTGTTATAGAATACTCTCTCCAACCAATTCTGTAATATTAATCGTCGTTTTAGGCATCAACATGGCGCCGAGGTAACAAATTAGCGTACTATGAAAGCACGGCATGGTATTTTTAGTATCAAATCCATATTAGAATTAAAATTATTTGGTAATCCAAGTGTTGCCTATTTAAAACCAACCTTTAGAATTAAATAGTAGCGAGTAGCATGGGCAACACTATATATGTATTCCCGAATTAAAGATGATTAAACATTTTCCCTACATAAGCAAATTACAATTTTGTGAAGAGAAGCCAACACCATAAATATGTCGAAATTTAATGTTTAGGACCATATCCTGGCACTTGAACTACCCGCGTTTTTCATCCTTTCGTAACTAGATAAAGTTTGAATTTCGGAAATTATCTCCGCAGTAACTTTGAAGGTCTTTTACAAACACTTTCGACATGATAAAAATGACGCCCTCGCAAATCGACAGGATAAAGATGATGCCCTCGCATTTGCGAGGGCCGCCATGCTAGTTATATACTAAGCAATATACAGGTCTGAAATAGAGCCAAAGGGTTAAGGCACATCATTTTTTTTAATAGTTGGATTTAGAATTGATGGGTAGGATCTAATATTAAACTGTCAATATACGTAACAAATATGTTCCAGCTTGACACGGTCTATATCTGGAAAAAAAATATGTATTATGTTCCAGCTTGACACGGTCTATATCTGGAAAAAATATGTACTCGTATTTCTAATACGTGACCATATTTCTTTTTCAGACTTGGACTCCCGTAAGTTGTACAGAACAAATTTTAAAAAAAAAACTGTACAGCACATGTTAGATTTGGACTCTTGTAGTTATGTCCTTAAAGAGAAGATAGTGTGTACGTGACGATAGTTTTTTCCTTTAACACATGGACTCACGTAATTGTTTGAACATGTAGCGCAAATTGTTTTTTGTTTTGTTTACAAGGAATACATTTTGCAGTATTCCTTTTTTTTTTTGCTAAGTTGCCGAGTCCTTTGACTAAATAATCAAAGACAAGCAATCGCGGAGGGGTTGGGCGCCTCCTCGCGCGGTCCACGTGTCCGGTTTGGGCTGGAAAATGCGTTCCGTTTTGTCTCGTTTGCGCACGTTCCGCCCGTTCCATTTTGTCTGGCTCATTCTGGTTTTGGATGGATTGTTTTGTCTTGCGTTTCCACACGAAAGAAGAGCCTCGGCCGGCATTGCGCGCACGACGGACGCATCTGTGTGGCTGCTGGTGGGGCTATGATTGCGTGGGTCTGGCCTGTCATACTCGTGGTGTTAGCTAGGTGTCAGCCGGGGCTGGGCCCATTTTTTTGTCTCGCTCACGCGGAGCGAAGATAGGGAGGCCAGGAGGGCACGCCTTCTCCTCCCCGCGCTCGTCCGGTCGTCCACATTAGGAACCCTAGCCGCCGCCAGACCCTTCTCTCCTCCCTTGCCCTCGCGGTGGCTGGCTGGTAGAGGGCCACGCCTCCGCCTGCCGTTCTCCTGTGCGCAACGACGGGCGCTGTCTCTCTACCGTGTGCGCTATGGCTGCGGCGTCCGGGAGCTCGGACGGCACGCCCAGGGCTTCGCCTCCGCTCCACCTGCCCTACCGTTCCAGCCACTACACCGGCCTCCCTCTTGCCCGAGCTCTAGCATAGGCAACCAAGCCGCCGGCGGCGGCAGCTTCCTAACAGCGAAGGCGAGGACAAAGGCCTCGTTGCTGGCGAGGCCGTCCTTCATCACACGGTAGGTTCCCTTGCCCTCCCGCTAGCACTCCTCTGCCTCGGCCCAAGCCTGCCGTAAAGAAGAAGACGACAACGCCGCATGACAGGAAGGCGGCGACGCAGGATGCAGCCGACCGTACTCCTGCGAATGGCCCTCTTCCTCATCCTCTAGGCACCCGGTGATGAATCTGGCAGTGCTGCAGACAACACCATGGTGTACGCATTCGACCCATTCGATTAAATGCATGCTAGGTGAAAGTTTCATCTATTTTTCTTTCAATTCCTTTTTCCCATATATATGTATGTGCAGTGTCGTTCCTAGATGATTGGTAAAGTTGTTATCTAAACTTGAGTTATATATACGTTGATTCGGGAGATCACGGTTTTGATTATTTGAGCTATGTGTATGTCAATTTATGGATAGGGGCACAAGATTTGTAGAAGCAGGCGGGCGTAACTCAGCCGCGGAGGCTCGCTGGCCACAGCGACAACGGCCGACTTGGCACTGGGGGCTCGGGCGGCATGGGTCCTCCGTGACACTTGGAATCACACCTCTCGGCTCTCGCCCCCAATAGATCGAAGGCCAAGGCACCTCTCATCATGATGAAGATCTGGACACGGGTACCTGATTCCTGCTTTTCTTGTCATATTTTCCTCCCTTTTCTCTATTGTCATCGATCAATTGAGTTGAAAACCATGATTGTATTATATGGAGATCATGTGATTCATCGTCATATCTTAAGGATATTCATCTATATACAGATGTATGACCCCCACGATGATAGTTTGATACAGTTACGCAAATTTTTAGCGTGGATGTGGAAGCAGGTTCAAGCTTTTCTTCTTGAAGAAAATAGTAAACTGAAGTTCAGTTTTTATTTCTTTGCTGGATTTCTGGATATCTTGTGGGATTTCAGTTTTTCTTTCTTTGCCAGATTTATGGACATCTCATGGTATTTCATAAAGAAAAACATTGAGAAGCGTGTAGTTGGGTAGATTTGAAATATCGGTACCATATTTATTCTCGGATCTCGATTACCATGACACTAAAAGATGCATATTTATTCTCATCCCTGCCACATTGGTTCATCTTTATGTTCTGATTACCTTGATAGATTTATACTTTCATTAAGTTTAATATCCTCTAGCTGCCTGAGCATTTTTTTTTGTTAATAAATATTGCAACCACTCTATATTGGAATTTAAAACTTGTTGATTGGGGCATTAGGATTTATGTAATCTCATATATCTTACCAAGCACAGGTTTAAGGGATATTTTTTTGTTAGTAAATATTGCAACCACTCTATATTGGAACATTCATGACTTTATATAGATCCTGATATAACTGATATCACATGCTTCTTTTCCAAGTTTTCAAGGAACACTAAAAAGTAGAGAAGGACCAATTAGGAGCATATTTCAAGTCTGGTGTAAGAGGAAAGCACCCATGCAGGTTATCATAAGAAGCACATATGTTCTTTAAAACTATGAGTTGAAACCTTCCGTGCACTATTATGATGTCTAAGTACTGCCATTGGCTGTCTTTCATTTCTTATAGATAAACAAGCATGTTTAAACCACCCAAAATCAATGCAACAAGTTGTAGCTAGATACATCGTTTGTCGACTTTGTTATGTATTACGATTTATTTCCAACCATTTGTCACACATGTTTCTGATGGTTGTGGTGGTTGTCCTGTCAGCAGTGGCAAGGCGGAGCAGATCGAGTTGCTTAAGGCGGAGGTGCTATATGATATCTGTGTGCTTCCTTCTGAGGTAAGATGACGTGGGCGATCAACGACGACCTGCTGTGGGCGATGGCGAGCTGAGCTTTGAGGAATACATTGAGCCCCTAAAGGTCTATTTGCAAGAGAGATGCGTACCTACGTAGTTATTGAAGGTATTACGGTAAATCAAACTTGGAGATATTTTGAAATGATTGGGCACCTTCCGGTTACTGAATGGTTCATTCCAAAAAAAAATGTAGGATACATGACCAATGTTCTGGTGGAGATATATATTTGGCTTTCAATGAAAGAAGCTCAATACATGTCTATTTAGATAATTCTTTCTGATTTTGCATGTCCATTGTTAAAGACTTATTTCCTGGAGATTGGATCGAAACGCGACAAGGATGTATTACTACTTGATATCTGAGTTTATAGGGACAGGTAATTTGTGAGTTGGTTTGTGTTTTATCACCATTATTTCTCTATATGCTTAGATAATGTATCTGATTTTGTTATGTTTCAACATTTCAGGCACTCTCATGTGAGCTTCTTTCTCAATCCTTTCTTACTTTCAAGGTTACAAGTCATGTTCCATATGAATTTCAATTTATTGCAGCCACTCTTATGTGAGATTTTTTTCTCAGTCTGATTACTCTATTATTAGATTACAAGTTCACTTTTCTTATGAATTTGAAGTTATTGCTCTTAACTGATTAATATTGGTGACAAACCAATCATATATTTTCCAATTTTACTATACAAGAGCATATCAACAAACAAGTGGTCAGATTTCGTGTGTAGGTTGGTGTGCATAAAAAATTCCATGTCCTACACAACTGTTGCTTTTTGCTCTAATTTGATGTTTGTGTGATTCAAGCTGTCTCACCCCTGGGTAGAACATATGTTTCTACTTTTCTCCCTGGCCCATTCCTCCATGATCTATTGTTGTTTTGATCAGATGACGACACATTCTGCTAGCCCAGTGGCCATTAGACCTTCCTTTTCTCCACTAATTATGTTAATGACTTGCATCGTGATACTTGTGTTAGGACTTCTAGGACAGAAAATCCACGCTACATTATTTATAAGAGGATGTTAATTAATGTTGTCTGTTATGGTGCCGAGTCTAAATTGTAGTCAGATGTGAAGACATCATCCTTTGGCTCATTTCCCATGTCTACTCCCTTTACTAATGTTTCTAATCTGATTTTGTGTGCATTGTATAACTAAGAATTTAAGATTGTAATTTCATTTGTCTATCCACCTTCTGAGTGCCAAATAGTGCCAAGCAGTGTATTTTGACCTTGAAATGATGCAAGGGTGAATGATTTACTGTGTAAGAATTATCCATGTTAAACAGGAGTGCTTCTCCTTTTTAAGATGACAATATTTTTTTCCATTTAGTGTACCAGTTTTCACTTTGCACTAGCAGTAGTATTGGCTTGAAATATTAGCTCAGTAGTTACTTCTAAAGCTATTTTCATTTGACATATGTGGTTAATATGGAATTTATATTGCTCCTAAAGCTACTCTCCCACGGACGCTTGTCGACATTAGTAGTAAAAACTCCCTGGAAGTACGTATGTCTACACAAACCAAAGTCTAACATACTATTTGGTAAAGATAGTGTCCCTCCATAGTATTCATGTGACCTGGTACATGTGATCTATCATTTTGTACAACACCGTCAAAGATGTCCAAGATTCATCCTTATAGAGAGCTCAGTTACTTGATTCGCCTTTTTTTGGTTGGGTGAAAGAGAGGCAATTACTTGCATACTAGGTACTTTTGCCTCGTGATTACTTGTACCAGCTCTGGTTATTTCTTATGGAACCACAAGCATCATCTACCACGGCTTCAACATATAAGAGGTGCCTTTATATTCTTATCCGTAACCGGATCACATGTATAAGCCTGTGCAATGTGTCTGTGTGCCCCTTTGTTGTACCAGGTTCTATGTGAAACGTTTGTAGGTTGCTAGGCAGAGGAAGCACCACCGGCATCAATTTCTCTACTTGTACAACATTTTATTGCTTTATCATGTTCCATATGCCTTTGGGTGTAGAATATTCATTGCCTATTAGCTTAACTGTGCTAACCTGCAACAATAGACCAATATTGTCTTGCTATGCTGCAGTGTTCTTGCAACATGAAAACCAGGAACAACTAATTGCCAAATGGTAAAATGTTTAGTGCCTAAAACTGTCATGTTTCATTGGATTTCCTTTAATTAGCCAAAACAAGAGCTTCTAATAAGTATAATGGAAACAACACGGGCAAATAGCTAGGACAAGACTACAAATGTGAATCATTTTAGTATCCTTTTGCCTATGTTATTCTATTTTAGTTGTCATATATATTTTTCACTGCTGCCCTTTCTTTGCCACTTATCGCCTAAATTCTTACTATCTTATTCTCTTGGCAATGATATGTTCATGCAGCATGGATTCAACAAAAAGCAGGATATGCTTCTTTACATCAATAACATGATCTATCATATAAAATAATTTTATTTCATGAAGTTATGACCAGGTGTATGTAGCTCATAGTAGCATACGGAATCCATTCTCCATAATTTGTTTTCTTCTGCCAATTGGACTACTCACGTCCTGCTGTTGTAGCTGAAGTAAAGAAATGCCTAAGTCGATTCATGGGAAAATTTCCATTCCTACTTTACTTTGGCATTTCATCATCCTTTCACCTACTCATGAATTGAATATTCTTTTACATATGTGTGCTTGGATAGTTGGATTTATTTATGTTTTCTTTGCAGTTGTCCAGTATTTCAAGAAGGACTGAACCGTCTATGAAGAGGTTGCACTACCTGAAGGATCTTGCGTATGCGCTTGGGCTTGCCTTTTTTTTTCTCCCACGTAGTATGTCGCTTCATCTTCCTTGTGTTTGTGATTTTGAAGTGTGGGTTGCAGAGTTCATTAGATAGATCTTGGAACAGTCACAGCAAGCTTAACACTTCTACAGAAAAAATATACATATTGGATAATGAACAAGGGGTTTCATCAGAATTTTTTTCATGGAAGTAGGCCAAGCGAGTCATCACATAGCGATATTATTGATACTAAAGAAAATTGTCAGTACTTTCTCCCTATATTATTCAGTCTGCTATTTGCTTACTCTCCGTCGGCTTTTGGACCATCTTTCACAGACCATGCTTTCCATTTCATGCAAAAATGAAAATCTTTCTATATGGTAATACATGCTGCATTTTAAGAAATGGTTTTTTGGTTGATAGCTCATTAGTATATCATAGCATTGCACTTGACAAGCAATTTTTTTTGTAAATATTATCTCAATTTATTGCCGGTTAAATATCTACCTAAGTATCATTGACAGATATCCCTCCTCCCCAGGTGGCGACTAGGAAATAACCGACTGGCGAATGCCCTAGAACTCAGTGCCACACACCATACGATCACCTCAAATGATTATATTAGCCATGGATGCTGCATTCGGCATTATTTGTTTGGTAATAATATCATCCGACCTACTGGTGAACATGGGCGCTCTAGAGTGACCAGTCTGCAAAGGTTTGATCCCCACTCTGCTATCTTCCTTGCTTCTCCTTCATTTTTTTTCAGAAATTCTTTTTAGAAACTGTACTGCCAATGGTTCATGCTTGCTCGCTAACTATTTGATTCTATCATATTAATTTTGGATTAGAGTGGTGTGATCTTTGGCTATGAAAGGCAAAGCAGCAAATAATATCTCCTGGTGGAACCTTATCATTTATGTCGCTAGAGGTTTTGTGAGGGAAATTCAACATGGTGTTAGAAGGCAATAATTCTTGGTGTGTAAGTATATTTTATAAACTACCAAATTGTTCATCTGTCTAAACACTTTATGATTAGCAAAATAACTGTATTTTATAAATTGATTTCTACCCATTTAGTATCATGATGTGGAGATACTGGGAAAGAGTTGTACTCAGGCTTCGAGCCGCTTAAATTGTTGGTGGTTTCCAACACGATTCAATTTCTGTTGATGCCTTGATTTTCGTTTTTAGGTATTTCTTTTGGTGCATATATATAAGTTTGTATTGATATTGTGTAATTGCAGTTTCTCCCATCGCCATGTGAAAGAGTACAGACAATGATAATTAATAGAGTAGATATACACTTGATTATTGTGGTCATTAGTGGTGTTAGATGGCTTTAGTTTTCTACCAGTACATTTCATGCAAAAAAAAAGTTTTCTACCAGTACATGTTATGGATCAATATTGTTATGGATATGAGAATGTGATGGTATATTGTTTTCCCTGTGTAAAATTTGTCAGGCTCTACTGAATGGTAACATGAATGTAAGAATTGTCGGACCTTCTGATTTAGGGAAACTATCTTGTGCGCTCTTATCTTTTAAGAACATAATAGTAATATACACTCTCTTCCAACCAACGTAGTTGGGACAACGATTGATACGCAGATGACCGGCTAGGAGGCGCCCCAAGGGGCGCCCCAGCCTCTAGTAGGTATACATTAGCTGGCTAGCTCGGTGCAAATAGCTCTGTCCCTTCAAGGGAAAAAAAAATTACTTATAGCTAGCTGGATTATTGAAAGACTTGCTGGTACGTTGGGGGAAAGTATTTACTAGCTAGCGGGTTCCGTTGAGCAAAAAAAAAAAAAATACACTTCCTGGCTAGCTCCGTAAAAATAGCTCAGTCCGATGAAGAAAAAAAATGTGCACACATGCTTAGGTACCTAGAAAGCTGAAAACCATGTCAAATAAATAAACTGAAAGCGGGAAGGATCGTTATAATTTAAATTTATTATGTAATCAACTAAAAATGATCAATTGCTAGTGTAAAAAAATAAGAGAATATTTTTTTTATTTAAGTACTAAGCATAAAAAGATAAAAAGGTTATTCTGAAACTCGGTATACTGAAATACTCAAACACCTGAGTTTCATATGGTTTATTCAATCCCAACACATTGACTATTTAAAAATATACCAAGATAATATCACAAATATGCAGGTAGCTTAAAAATCAGGGAATTGATATGTTGTACAACTACAAGCACAATGACCCCTGAAAAAGAAATACTAGAAATTTGAATGGAACATTAAGCGTCCTCATTCCGGTTTCCAATATAATGGACTTCTTTTTATGATAATTAATATATATCCCTAAATATCATAAGCAATATATGCCATCACAACTATAAGTTAGAAGATATGAACTGGCTAGATTTCTCCAAAATATGAGCTTCTAATTAACTATCTAATTATATTGTTCAGATGTTGATTTTCATGAAAAAATATTTGTTGCAATATCGTAGCCAACAATATCGGTATTACATTTGTTATCAACACTACTTGTATGTTGGTATGGTTGCATTTGGAGATAATGAAAGCAAATAGGGTAGGATTATCAAACTTTCTTTGCTCCATTCAAATTTACTAAATTGGCATTAGAATTTAGTTTGGGTCCAGTTTACTCCAGGTAACTTAAGACTTAGTTTCACAAAGATTAAGCAAAAAAAGTTAGAGTTCTCAATTGGATTTCAACTCAACAACACAATAGAAACCAACTCGCATAGGCGGTATCAACTTAATAGAGGATCAAGCTGAATAAATGCATATAAATGGAGATTCTTCCATTAGTCATTAGGTAAAACGATGTTACAGATATATTGGATTGTCGAGAAAAAATCCACTGATGTTAGCCGAACGGATATTGGAAGATAAATATTGTTATCACATTAAATTTTAAGGAGAACCTTATTGGATCCAACATTTAGAAAAATGTCTTTGATCATAGCTTCACAAATTCACATGTATTTATCATCACATAATAAAATACAAGTTTTGTTGGACATTGTTTGTAATTCTTTAATACTAAATTTTATGTGACATTGCAATATTGTATTCATTATTTTTTGTCGTTCAATACATGTTAATAATTTTTTTGACCTAAGATAGATAGTATGATGGTGTACGGAGTAGTATTAACATCAAACTAAAAAGAGTTTGGTAGTTCAATGGAATAATAGGGTGTATATTGTGAGAGGATGCATTATATTGTTGGTTGATTGAAACGATATCCAATTCTCTTTAATATGTTGCAAAAAATATCTGACAATGGGGTAGTAGAATAGCTATATTTAAGACGGATGGTAGCATGAATAGGATAAAAATAGATTGAGATAGAATACATAACATGGTATTTTGAGGATAGACATAATATTACTTGTGAAAACTTATAATGATTCAAAATATTTTCCACATAAGTGATAATTAACCTAGCATATAATTTGTGAAAGCTATCGAACATGATTTTAAATCTGACTTCCAATATATATTACGCTATAAATGCATTTCATGAAGAGAAGCAACATGATAAAGATCTTGCCCTCGCATTTGCGAGGGCCACCTTGCTAGTTCCAAGAATAATAATTCAGAAATATGATTTTATAGTGTGATCATGTGTACATTTGAACGCACTTTAATCTCATTGTACAGTTTGAACGCATGCATCACATAGGAGGAGGTCCCTGAGTGATCGAGCAAGAGGGAATGTTTGGTCGGTTTTAGATTTGGATTTTGTTCGGGGTGGGGAAGCAGGTGGGCGGGCAGAGGGAACATGTTATTCCTCCGCATGCCATAAGGGCTATATATGCCCTCCGATACACAAACCCGCGATGAAACTTTTTCTAAAAGCACACGCTGCTGAAAGTAACCATCACTCGAAGTTACTCGTCACGAGTCAAAAAAAAAAGTTGGTCGCCATATGTCATCAGTGGTCAATCTTGTTCCACCTAAGAGCACTCAATGACTAAATGTTACTTTTTTAGCTGAATGACTAAATGTTGGTAACTGGGGAGTCGAAGGCTACGCGGTTATGTAGTGGGTGTTGGCATCCCCATTACGATTGTAGGTCCACTTAAGGTGTGTGTAAACACATAGGTCGAGCATGGTTTCTGATACGTATCAAACATATATATAATTTTTGATGATCCATGTTGTTATTATATCAATTGATAAATATTTTTCATAGCATTTTTATACATTTTCTGGGACTAACCTATTAAGAAGATGCCACAATGACAGTTCTTGTTTTCTGCTGTTTTTCTCTTTCAGAAAAAGCTAGTCGCAAAATATTCTCGGAATTGAACGAAAATTGGCGTAGGCACATAATACACCAGAAGACACCAGAAGCCCGATGGGAAGGAGCAGCCAACCCAGGAGGCG